>ML096574.1:16598-74654 GCA_003697995.1 Taxidea taxus jeffersonii
GGGGGGGAGGCGGGGGAAGATTCTACGTCCAACGAGATAAAAATGTGAGGGTGACAAGTGGTAATCATGCTGTACCCCACTAATGGAGGTCTGTCTAACTAGAACAAGGAGTTTGTGCTGGGATAAGAAAATATGAATTTAGAAATTCAGGCAAGCAAAGGAAAGTGACTTGGGAGCAAAAGCCTGGGAGAATTTAACTTTTTCTTAACTTTTTAAAGTTTTTAAAAACTTTTCCTTAATCTGGGGTGCCTGGGTAGCTCAGTGGGTTAAAGCCTTTGCCTTTGGCTCAGGTCATGATCCCAGGGTCCTGGCATCGAGCCCCCCATCTGCCAAGCAGAGAGCCTGCTTCCTCCTCTCTCTCTGCCTACTTGTGATCTCTGTCTGTCAAATAAATAAATAAAATCTTTAAAAAAAACCTTTTCCTTAATCTGTTGTCATTGTGAAAATGGACATTTCCCTGTTCACATGGTGAGCTCCTTCCATCCTTCAAAGACCAGTTCAAATGTTCCAGTATTCATCCCATTGGTGCCAAGCTTCTTGTTTCACTTTATTCCCATTTCCATGTTTCATTTGCTCAGACTGTGACTCATTTAGATACTGATTTATTCATTTCTTCCTTTTAGTCTGGACTTCTTTTTTTTTTTTTTTTCAAGATTTTATTCTTAAAATCTGAGACACCCAGGCGCCCCTAGTCTGGACTTCTTTACAAGGAATGACTATGTCTTTTCCTTCTACCTCTTATTATAGAGGAGGCTCACAAGACAAATAAGATGATGAATCAACAATTAGGAGATCAGCATTTGTTTCCTTCTTTTGTTATCAACAGAATTTCTTTTTTGCCTTTTCAATGAAATGCTTCCTCATTAGAATTAGTCTACATATACCCTTAGAAAAGCAGAAAAACCCAGCATGGATTGTTTGTTATATGTTTCTTTCTTGTAAGTTTTTTTTTCCCTTTCCTACTTCTATAACTGCAGATAACCTGGAAATCTTATTCAAGGGTATTCTGGAGATCATCTTTCCTTCGTTCCCACCCACTCTACTCATTTCTAAAGTTTGAAGATGTCTTCAGGCTTATTCTTACTCTTAAAACATAGAGGTACTTTTTTTTAATTCAGACTGATGTCCTAGACTTCTTTTCATTTGGACTATTTACAAGTCAACCATGATTTATTTTAATGGCAAACATTAGTTGCAACAGAAAGACACAATCCAATAAAGTCCCTATAATGGCTTTTACCAAAGATTAAATCCTTTCTTCCCTGTCTTCCACGGACAGATGCACCTGGCAGCTTCAGAAACTGGGTTTCCCTGGTATTTATCAGCTCTGTCTTTTTCTGCTTATTTTAGGGCAAAAGTGCTCTGCTTATCAGTGCTCGGAGACAGTAGTTTCATGAAACTGATCGACGCTGATTCCAAAAGTTGGAGCCAGTCTTCCATGGAGAACTCTCTGTCCAGGTCTGACTGTACTCTACATATTAAAGTGTTTTAGTGCTAAGAACTTTTAAAATATTATAATTCATTTGAAATTAATGATCCAAGCATGGCATGTTCTTGATTTATGCTTGCTTACCACACTGCAGACCACCTAAAGTCAGGCACTGTCAACTCTAATACCTTGGGCAGAGTAAAACTGAATGAGTATTTCTTGAATTAAGTTAACTGAAACCAGGGCTGGCTATATAATGTGCAGAGCCCGAGGTGGGGGGAGTGAAAATACCGGGTCTCCTTGTTCCAAAAGCAGGAAAAAAGTACCATAACAAGTACTAAAATATAGTGTTTGTGGCAGAATTATTTGTAAGAGCCATATTAAAGAAACATAATATGTGCAAACAACACAAATGTCCATCAACAGACAGATGGATAAACAAAAGCAGTATATTTATATCTGGTATATTATTTGGCCACAAATAGGAATGAGGCACTGATAAATGCTACAACATGAATGGAACTTGAAAGCAATATGCTAAGTAAAGGAGGAAGCCAGTCACCGAAAGGCCATATATAATATGATTCCATTCATATGACATATCCAGAAAAGGGAAATCTAAGGAGATGGAAAGAGACCAGTGATTGCATAGGGCTGAACGGGGAAGAGGGATTTGCAGCGGAAAGGGAGTAGGTTTTCTTTTCGAAGAGATGAAGATGTCTTAAAATTGACTGTGGTTCCTACGTTGGTTCCTAGAAAAGCATGGATGTATAATGTATAGGTGAATTCAATATGATGAAAAACTTTCCAGTGTTTAAAAAAAAAAAGTTGACTGTGGTGATGGTGTACTTAACCTGTGAATATACCCCAAACCAATGAATGGTACACTTCTAACAGGTGAATTGTATGATACATGAACTATACCTTAGTAAAGCTGTTTTTTAAAAGTACTAAAATATAAAGCTTTTCCTTCCTTCTGAAGTCTCTTTCTGGACTTGCAGTGATGCTGTTTATTTGATATTTTATGTCATTATAAAATTTAAAACTACACAATTTAAAATTATTAGCATGAATTTCAATGTTCACTTTTGTATTATGCACTACCAGTTTTATTTTTTTAAAGGTTTTATTTATTTATTTGAGAGAGAGTGAGCGAGAGAGAGAGAAGGAGGGGGGTGGAGGGGCAAGGGGAGAGAGAGAGGCAGACTCCCGGTTGAGCAGGGAGCCCTGGGTCCTGGGATCATGACCTGAGCCAGTCCTGACCTGAGGCAAAGGCGCACAGACACTTAATTGACTGAGCCACCCCGGCACATGTGATACCAGTTTTAAATGTAAACACAAGAACATTTAACTCATGCAGAATTACCAAAATCACACAATTCATATATCGTAGTTCATACATATGCATGTATTTCAGTGGTTTTTTTTTTTTTAAGATTTTATTTACTTATTTGCCAGAAAGAGAGAGACAGTGAGAGAGGAAGCAGGGAAAGCAGCAGGCAGAGGGAGAAGCAGGCTCCCCACTGAGCAAGAAGCTCAATGCAGGGCTCAATCCCAGGACCCGGCCGGGGACCATGATCTGAACCGAAGGCAGATGCTAACCTACTGTGCCACTAAGGCATCCCCCATGTATTTTGTTCTTACCAGAACAATGGAAACACTGTTTAAAACAAATACAACTGTTTCTATTTCACTTATGTGATGCACACATTATACCTGCACTATCTTCAGCTTACTGATAAGTGAGGAAGAAGTGAAAGGAAAAGAACCACAGGTGGCTCTCTTTCTCTTTGCTTCTTTGTCATCATTTTCAGCATAAGTGGTTGGCTAAGACAGGTAATCGACTTGGGTAAGGAAGGATAAGTAAGGAAGGATGAGTAAGGAAGGATGGGATTTCGGAGTCATTTGTGTTTCTTAGGATGACATTGCTTGCTTTCTGATTCAGAGCAAGTTCTGGTTTGAATTGAAAAAATGGCCTCTCAGGGCCCCACTTAGTTTTGGTTGTAACATGCTTACCTGGTGCTTGCTTTGCATCTCACTGAACTCCCAGGCCTTGTGGGTCTCCACCAGAATTCTGTGTTCATGGGGCAAATCTAAAAAATTTTATGCAAACTCGACAGCAAAGAGTGGAGGACACACTTACCTCTGCCCATGCCACGTTGTCCCACCAGGCTTCACTTACAAGATATAAGTTCAAAGTTCAAAGATAAAATAATTAAACCTTTCCAGATGGAGACACCAGAGCATTAAACCAAGTGGGGGGCACTTCCAAGCATGAGCCCTAGAGTTGCATGCCCATGAAGCCAACTCTGATTGAGAAATACTTAATTTCTAACTGATTTTAGATACATCTTTGGATAAGCAATGCATCTGAGGGCAGAAAACTTCCTGAGTTCTAGCCTTTTCTTCCAACTGAGTGGCTTTGAGCCAATTATGTTTTAATCTTCAAGCTCTCAGAATTTAATTGGTTGTTTTCGCATCTCCTTTGTACTCTCTTGACCTAAAAGAGCTAGAAGAGTGAATCACTGAGTCATTTTTCTCAGCTCCTCCAGATTCAGTTTAAAGAAAAGTTTGGTAAAAATATATGCCACAATTACATAGATATCTAAGCATGAATCTGAGTGGGAACAGATTGCCCTGCACAAAAGGTTTTAACACCCAAGAGGGCTGTGGTTGACTGAGGGAACAAGGGAGAGGGTGAGAATTTGGATGCTGTGGGGAGCATGGTTCTGGTGCATTCGGGTACATACCAGGTTCACTGGGGCACGCAGCAAACCAGGAGAGGTCTAAGGAAAAGCTCATCAGCCCCCAACTCTCTCCAGAATAAATGAATTGAAAGGTAGTTTGTAAATTACAGTTGCAGATGCCCAATGATAAATTTTAAGTAGCTTTTTATTCACAGGTAATTTAATGGCCTTAATAAGTAAAGGTCATCTATACAAACTGCCTAATAGAAATATCCGAGTTCTTTATTTATTTAGATTTTATTTAAATTCAAGTTAGTTAACGTACAGTGTATTGTTAGTTATAGGGGTAGAATTTAGTGATTTATCAGTTACATGTAACACCCAGTGCTCAATCCACCAAGCGCCCTCCTTAATCCCCATCACTCAGTTATCCCATCCCCTCACCTACCTCCCCTCCAGCAACCCTCAGTTTGTTCCCTACAGTTATGAGTCTCTTATGGTTTGCCTCCCTCTCTGTTTTTATCTTATTTTATTTTTTCTTCCCTTCCTCTGTGTTCAGCCGTTTGTTCCTTATATTCCACATATGAGTGAAATCATATATAGTATTTATCTTTCTCTGACTGACTTATTTTGCCTAGCATAATACACTTTAGTTCCACTATTTATCTTGTTATTTAACCAGAAAAATACTTTCATCAGGGTGCATGTAGCTAAAGCACAGAACAGTTTTATGTTATTTTGTAACTATTACAATAAGAGTTCAAAATATTTACTGAATGTAGAATTAATGAAGAAAACCTGTTTTGAAGAAAAGTTGTTTAAGCCTGGGTGAGGGGCCCCTAGATGCTATTGAATACAATAAATTGCACTAGCCATTATTTTATTAATGAGAAATGTTAACAAACACTTCCCCTTTAAACCTACTGTATAATGATAATATAGTATCATATACAGCTCTGGAACTCATCTATAGTTCAAAAATTCTGGGGTGCTTGGGTGGTACAGTCAATTAAGTGTCCCACTCTTGATTTCAGCTCAGGTCTTAGTGTCAGGTTTGTGAGTTCAAGCCCCAAGCTGGGCTCCACACTGGACATGGAGTCTACTTTAAAATTTTTATTTTATTTTCAAAATTTTATTTAAATTCTAGTTAGTTAACATATAGTGTAATACTGGCTTCAGGAGTAGAATTTAGTGATTCTTCACTTACATATAACACCCAGTGCTCATCATAACAAGGGCCCTCCTTAATACCCATCACCCATTTAACCCACCCCCGACTCCTCCCTCCATCACTTCTCAGTTTGTTCTCTATCATTAAAAGTCACTTATGGTTTGCTAGTAATTAAAAAATTTTAAATAGTGGCATTGCACTCAATTTAATTTTATTATCATTATATTTCAGTGCTTTGAGGATTTTTAAAACATTTTCTAGTAAGACTAAGCATATTTAATATCCTAGTAAATGAATCCAACAGTATAAAAAGTACAAAACGGATTTGTAGAGTTCTAATATAGTACTACAAAGTGTATAACCACATACAGTATATCCTGGCAAAGTGGTGGAAAAGGGAAAAGAAGACTGTGGTTGAGTTCTAGTAATAAATAAATAAGTAAGTAAATAAATAAATACATACAAATATACAGAAGTAGAGATGACCCATATTATATCTACCAGCAATACTGCAGCCAAAATATATGAAAGAAAAAATTTCAGACTAACTCTGGAGGAAGATGATAATGGCTGGGACTCTTGTAATACACCTCAAAGTCTATGGGAGAGCCAACCCAACTGACTGTGTAGTCTGCGCATATGGGGGCTTGTGGTTTTTGCCATAAGGAAGAAATATCAAATCTTAAGCTTAGATTAAGAACTATAAAACTATCAGGTACCCATAAAAAGTGGCTCACTCCTTATTGTTATTTATACTACACAGTTTTAAAAATCCAGTTTTAAAAATAAGCACTGAATCATGTTCTTATAAGGTAGGTAAATGATCCCCCTTCATTATGCAAAGTCTGAACTGGTGATTTTTTTCTGAATATTTAGGAAAGAGGCAATAAGAATACTTTGGTTTGGATTTTTATTTGTAAAATAAAGGGGCTTTTTATTTTATTTATTTATTTTTATATTTAATATGTAAATGTTAAATAACTAATATATATTTATTATATAAATATATGTTTATTCTATATAGAATATAATTAATTTATATCAATTAATAATTAATATATATTTATTATTTATAAAATAAAGTAAGGGGCTTTTATTTGACACACAGAGAGATCACAAGTAGGCAGAGAGGCGGGCAGAGGTGAGGGGGGAAGCAGGCTCCCTGCTGTGTAGACAGCCCGATGTGGGCCTCAATCCCAGGACCCTGAGATCATGACCTGAGCTGAAGGCAGATGCTTAACCACTGAGCCACCCAGGAACCCAAGTAAGGAGCTTTTAAATGAAGATTTTAGAATTGAAGAGCTCCAACTACTTGGAAGATTGAATTCCCAGAACATTGTATTTATAGTGCGTATGGTGTTTGATTATCAGTATATACTATTCTCTGACCAAATATGTCAAGATTTTATTTACTTAGTTTCTAGATTAAGACTTCCAAACACCTCTCTATATAATCAAAAACATATTTTTGTTTAAGAAAAAACTTGTTTTCATCTTGTCAAATAAATAAATGAATTTATTATTTCTCTAGATGCCTGCCTTTTTAAGGTTATAAAATTCACTTTTGTTGCCTTCCTGTGTCACAAGCCCTGCTATAAGAACAGCATACTTAAATAAAAAACTGCATGATGCAAGAGTAAATTTTATCCCTCTGCAGATGGTTGATAGACGACCTTTTGGTGAAGGGACATGGAGGTAGGAGAAACACAATCCCAGACCAATTTTCATGGCATTGTTCAAGTATAGAACAATCAGAGAGCCCACCTGCAATCTTCTACATTAAGAATACTCTTGCATGAAAATAAATAAGAAATACTTTTCTTGCATGAAAAGATGCATCAGCCTAACCTGATGCGTTTAGCTGTTATTATTTTTTAAAGATTTTATTTATTTATTTGACCGAGAGTGAGAGACCACCAGCGGAGAGAGGGGCAGAGGGAGAGGGAGAAGCAGGCTCCCCACTGAGCAGAGAGTCCAATGTGGGACTCAATCCAAGGACCCTGAGACCTGAGCCAAAGGCAGATGATTAATCAACTGAACCACCCAGGTGCCCCAAGAGTCACATGCTCTTCTGACTGAGCCAGTCGGGTACCCATAGATCATGATTTTAAAGGTTTTTTTTTTTTTTAAAGCATAACTTCACTCAAGTGAAGATATTTTACAGATAAAGAAACTAAAAGTCAGCACTGTTATTAATTGTTAAGTTAATTACCGGTCACAGGGTGGTAAATCATGGAGCTGAGCCTTGACACCAGATTTCCTGACTCCAAATCTTGGGCTTTTAACTGCCATGGTATTTGGCCTCCTAGGAAAGCATATATGCAGCAGGTGTCAAACATTGGACAGTGCAGGGAGGTGAGAGGAACAAGAGTGGCCACACCCCATCCAGCCAAAGTACACTGGACTGATCTATATCTTCTTTCCTATCTCTTACCTCCATCTCACTTCTCCTCCACCTGTCCTCCCTTCCCACCTACTCACTTGTGGCTTCTTGTACGTGGCAGCATCCCTTGATCAGATCTGGCACCTTGTGGTTAAACACAGGCTTCCCCCTAGGATGTTCCTGTTTCTTCTCTGATTGGATCTGACACTTACTTCTGCTTTCTAGGAGCCCAGACATCTGTTTTCAGTTTTATGATACCCCAGGTGTGGCCACCAAAATGCCAGATGTGGGGCAACTGTTGGTCTGGGAAAACTAAGAGAGCAAACATCAAACGTATTCTGTTTCTTTTACTTAGAACGAAAACACAAGTTGCTTACATTTTGAGGTGAGATCAAGTGCTCTGGTTCCCACACTTAAACGTAAATGTCTTTTCTAAAAACTCACTACCTTGGACAAAAATATTTCAACATTGCTTTGAAAAGGAAAAAGTTATTTATTCTATACCAGCATGTAGTTACTAAAGAAATAGTTGTAAGAAATGTGAGAAGCTTAACTGTTTATTTCTCTCTCTCTCTCTCCTCTCTCCTGCCTAGTATATACCTCAAAGGCAGTAGGCAATTAATATTTGTATAGAATTGAATGTATAGAAAGAAACTTTCTGTAACAATCAACAAAAATGCATATAAAGAAAAACACTTGGTCTTCAATGAGAATTAGAAGAAGTATATCACTCTGACCCTTGCAAAGTTTTCTCCATAATATGATCCAAAGGAACTATGGGATCAAAGAATCTGGGTTGCTGCAGGAGACTGGCCTTGGTTCTTATCACTTCAGCCACCTAGAACAGGGGCCTGCAGGGGCCTGAGGAGTCAAGATGCCCTACTGCACCTGTATCCATCTCACCCTTACCCCACTATCCCTCATAAATCTCTGTCAGGGGATAGTGCTCCTTGGAGCTTCTTCAGCCCCTGTGTCCACCATGATCTTAAATATTCCTGTAATTCCCTAGGCCCAGGGAAGGGCCTGCCTCTCTGGACAGACTTTAGAGTAGGGAGGCACTGCCCATTTGCTTGCCAAAGCCCTAGCTTTGATACTTTCTGTTGGGGTTTCAGTTGCATTATCAGTAATGTCTCTAGAGCTTGGGGCTAGGTAAGAGAAAGATGCAAGAACTGGGCAGTTGGAGATCAAAATATCACCTTGGTTTCTGATAAAGGCTGGTTTGGAGTATGTGGTTTAGCAACAGAACTGGACAGACTGCCCTACCCACTCACAGATAGTCCTATAAAATTCACAGCATAGAGGAACAGCCCAGAATGTATGTTCTCTGCACGAGGGCAGATTTCAAAGAGAATCAAGGAAGGAGCGTGCTCATCTTCTTCAAAACCTACCAGTCAGATAATTCTCTCCACCCTCATGGGATGTTGTGGAAAGAGAAAAGACCTAAGGTAAAAATATACTCAGTCCCCTGGCTGCGGCCCATGACCTGGCCATCTGGTCAGGAATATAGAAAGAATATAGAAATATAGAAGGAATATAGAAATAGAAGGAATACAGAAAGGAATATAGAAATTAGAAGGAATATAGAAATAGAAGGAATATAGAAAGGAATATAAAAAGAACAGGACTGGGGACGCCTGAGTGGCTCAGTTGGTTAAGCAGCTGCCTTCGGCTGGGGTCATGATCCCAGCGCCCTGGGATGGAGTCCCACATTGGGCTCCTTGCTCAGCGGGGAGCCTGCTTCTCCCTCTGCCTCTGCCTGCCTCTCTGCCTGCCTGTGCTCGTTCGCGCTCTCTCTCTCTCTGATAAATAAATAAAATCTTTAAAAAAAAAAAAAAAGAACAGGACTGGAAGATTGGAGGCAAGCAACAGAGGCACGTGGAAGGTCATAGAGGGTAGGCACTGAGTGTGAGGATTTTTGTATCATCTATTAATGCTGGCCGGAAGCATCCAACAGAAGTAAGAACAGAGCAAACAAGATTTCTCAGCTCATTGATGTTAGCCAGCAATTGCCATTGTCAGCTCTGGAAGAGGCACAATGGGAGGAGCATGAGCAGACTAGATATCGGAGCAGAGACAGAAGTTACGTTTTGGCCCCAAAGCATGGATTTCCACTTGCTAGGGCCAGTCCAGCTGTTGCTGCCTCTGAATGTGAGTAACATAGACCAACACTGGGGTCCACACATGGAACTGTTCTGCAAAGAGACCAGCTTAAGTGTCTTTTCTATCCAGTGGTTCATCCTCACATCCTCAACAGTATTATTCCAAGTATGGGTTTGCCTTTCCACAACCATAGCACCATTTTCTGGAGCCTGACTCACAGACATGAAGTCTCATTCAACATAGCTTCTGACCAGGGAATCCATTTCATAGGGAAGAAGATGTGGGAATGGATCCATGACTCCATTTTCAATTTGAATGGTACAATTAGAAAATAACTGAAGTTTTCCATTTGACATTACCTGAGTAGACATTGTAGGATGTTAATAATTTTGTTTCTTATATGCCATCATGAGCTGAATTGTGTCACTTGCAAAAATCATATGTTGAGATCCTAAGCCCCAAGGATACCTGGGTGGCTCAGTTGGTTAAGCCTCTGCCTTTGACTCAGGTCATGATCCCAGGGTCCTGGGATCGAGACCCACGTCCAGCTCTCTGCCCAGCAGGGAGCCTGCCTCCCTCCACCTGTTGCTCCCCCTGATTGTGCTCTCTCTCTCTCTCTCTGACAGAGAAATGAATACAATCTTAAAAAAAAAAAAAAAGAAATCCTAAGTCCCAGGAATAAAGTTTTAAAGAGGTAATTTAAGTAAAAGGAGGACATTAGGAGAGAGGACAGCCATCTATAAGCCAAGAAGAGAGGTCCCAGAATGAAATCAACTCTGCTAGCCCATTGACATGGGACTTCCAGCCTCTAGTACTGTGAGAAAGTTAGCTTCCGTTGGTTAAGCCATCCCAGTCTATGTACTTATCATGGCAGCCCTAACAAACTAATACAGATGCTGTTTATAACTAACATTTGTAGTGGTCATAAAGCACTTGCAGTTACATATCTTATTTGAATCTCATAACAGCTCTGACATGAAGTTTCAATTAGGAAATTGAAGACATGGCATTTCCTAAGATCACATACTAAGTGACAAAATTAGGTCTTAAACCTCAGAATGCTGAGTCCTTGTCCACCTTATCAAGTGGGACTTTCTCTCTTGAAAACCCATCAGTGGCCACATTCCTTACTTAGAATGGCATACCCAATCCTTCCCCTTCCAGCATGCCCCCACTCTCCCACTCTGGGCACAACCATTCACCTCCCTTCGGCCTCATGCTTTATCAATACAAGATCCTCTCTCTGAATTCAACACACCTTGTTCTCTCATACCCTTGTGTGAACTGTTTCACACAATGAATGTTTGAAAAATAAAATCTTTATTTTTTTAAATTGCATTAGCACACTTTCTTTTTTTTTTAATATTTTTATTTATTTATTTATTTATTTATTTGACAGACAGAGATCACAAGCAGGCAAAGAGGCAGGCAGAGACAGAGAGAGGAGGAAGCAGGATCCCTGCTGAGGAGAGAGCCCGATGCGGGGCTCCATCCCAGGACCCTGGGATCATGACCTGAGCTGAGGGCAGAGATTTTAACCCACTGAGCCACCCAGGCACCCCATAAAATCTTTTTTAAAAAATAAGTCCAAATACCGTGATCTTATTCCTTCGACAGTAATTAACACTTTATTATGGACGATTAAAACATATTTTTCACTGAGAAGTTGGTCAGCGACAGAAGGTTGGGAGACCAATGTCCCAGGAATTCTTTCTTTCCCCTTGACAAGTTCTAAGGGGATCCTGGGGACATGGTGAAAAACACTGTTTTAATAAATTTTATAAATACCATGTGTGTAAATAGAAGCTTGTAGGTCTTCATAACAATCATTCATTTTAGCACCAAAAAAATGTTAAGATAAATAGACATCATTCTCCAAGGTCAAATTCTCTTGGAACAATCCCAAGCTATTAACTGTAAGTGTAATTAAATTGTAATCGGAGCACATTTTAAACAGGCTAACAAATCTTTGTCCAGTCAAGCATCCCTAGGAGATCTTGTACTTCTGCATAGTCTTAAAGGGACCCCAGCTGAATGTGTACTCTGAATTTTTGTTCCAAATTACCAAATCCAGATTCTACTTTCCACTATTCAATCTATTTTCTTCAGTTGGTGTGCAGATTCTGCCAAGCAGGTGGTCCGTAGCTTGCAACAGACAACACTTACCAGCTGTTAAATTTACACATTGCTCTAATTTAAGTGCTTAATTGCTCTCAGTGCACTCAATTTACAGCTCATAAACCCCTCCCAACTGGCCCCCAAACCCCTCTGCCTGTGATGGATTCAAAGTTAAATGAACCATAGTGTCCCTTGGTGGGAAAATGAAATATCTGATTAATCTTATACTCTTTAAATGTTTCTAATTATTTGTCAGAAAAAATTAATATATGAGTGTTTTCTCTAAGTTAGTTATGGAGAGAAGTAAAAAGTTAGCTTCAGCAACTGCCAGGTCTTCTACTAGTCCCTCAACAAACATCCTTGCTCTTTGAAACCGAACATAAAGATGGTAACTGCCTTATCTTGACATAATGTCTAGGATGACCAGGGAGGATCATAGGAATAATAAACACTTTGTGGGCAATGACTACATCATTGCAAACTGTTCTTGTGTCAATGGCACCTAATGAAGGTCAAGAATACAGGTACTGTTTCATAGTCTGGTGCAAGAGTCTTTTCTGCTATCTACCTACCCTCTTGCCTGGGAAACTGAATACTGACTTTGAGAGACCTCATCATATTTAACCTTAATGTTTTATGTATGAGGATACAAGGCTACAGAAAGTCTAAGTGGTTTGCCTAGCTAGTGAGTGACAAAGGGCAGGACTGCAGCCTCAGGTCTTTGCCGCCTCAGGCAGTATCTTGGTCATTTGACCACCCAGCCTCTTTTGTCCCCCAATTTTCTGCCATCAATGGCAGCAAGGAGAGAGGACAGAACAAAAGTAAATAAGTAAACCTTTTGAAAACCTTGCATAAGATACAGAAATGGATTTTTTTTCAAACACGATACCCAGGTGCTTCCGGCTTTAAGCCAAATCACATATGAAAATAGAGATTTATATACTAGGCGAAATTACAGAGTGCTTCTTGACTTAATTGAAAAGGATTCACTATTGGATTGCCTTAAAATCTGGCTTCTCTACTGAATTTTAAAGTGGCTTATGCTGGCCTCAAGAACACATCTATTATGTAAAATAAGGTATTTATGCATTCAAACCAATTAGCAAGTGGTGTTTATAAAGTACCTAACTGTGCCAGGTGCTATATAATTTTTAAAAAGTACCATATAAGCCATCTTCCCTACTGACAAAGGGCTTGCATCTTCATTGTGGGCACAAGACAAGCAAATGAAAGAACCTGAGGGACGCCTGGGTGACTCAGTTGGTTAAGCATCTGTCTTCGGCTCAGGTTATGATCCCGGGGTTCTGGGATGGAGCCCCATGTCAGGGCTCTGCTCCTACCCCCTCCTATGCTCTCTCTCACTCCCTCTCTCTCTTTCAAATAAATAAATACAATCTTCAAAAAAAAAAAAAAGAAAGAAACAACCTGAAAATGAAACAGTATATAATAAAGTTAAAATGTACAGTATGGAAAATTTGTAGGATTGGATAATAAAAAAGGAAAGTGAAAAGCTTTATAACACTTAAACATCTCTGTACTAAATATATTTGTATAATTTTTATTTATGGGTTATCAAATAGAAACAGGTTTAAAAGCACTTTAAAAGAAACTATGACCAGTCATTTGGCAGGTTTGTAAGAGTTTTGACGCCCCCTAGTGGTCAGTCATAACAGTATTGAAAGTCTGAATTGACTGCTCAGCAGCAATTTTTGACGCCTGAAAACAATGGGGGAGACTTTAATTTTTTTTTTAAGATTTTATTTATTTATGTGACAGAGAGAGAGATCACAAGTAGGCAGAGAAGCAGGCAGAGGAGGAGGAGGAAGCAGGCCCCCTGTTGAGCAGAGAGCCTGATGCGGGACTCCATCCCAGGACCCTGAGATCATGACCTGAGCCCTACAGTGTTCTGAATTTTGGCCATTGTAATAGGTATGTATTTCCTTGTTGTCTTAATTTTCGTATCACTGATGACATAAAATGTAGAACATCTTCCAATGCTTATTTGCCATCTGCATATCTTCTTTGGTTAGGTGTGACTTTATTTTTTAAAGACAGTTTTAGATTTACAGAAAAATTGAGAACATAGTCCATAGAATTGCCATATACCCTACACCCAATTTCTCCTATTATTATCATATTATATGTGTATTGCAAATTTGTTGCCATTTATGAACCAACATTGATACACTATTATTAACTAGAGTTCATAGTTTATTCAGAATTCTTTAGTTCTTACCTAATGTCCTCTTACTACCCTAAGATCACATTCAGGATATCACATTACATTTAGTTCACAGGTCTCTTAAGCTCCCTTTGACTATGACGATTTTTCAGACTTCCCTTGCTTCTGATGCCCTTGGCAATTTTGAAGAGGACTGGTCAAACATTTTTTAGAATGTCCTTGGAGTTTTTTCTCATGATTAGATAGGAGTTATGGGATTTGGGGAGGAAGATCACAGAGGCAAAGTGCTATTTTCATCACATCATATCAAGGTCATATAATATCATGATTTATGACTGTTGGTATTGACATTGATCACCTGGCTGATGTAGTTTTTGTCAGGTTTCTCCACTGTATGGTTATTCTGTTTTCCTCCCTTTCCATAATCTTTGAAGGGAAGTCGTTATGTAAAGCCCTCCTATAGGGAGTAGGGACGTATGCTCCCTCTCCTTGAGGATGGAGAGTCTTCAGCATGGACAATTTGTCTCCTTTCCTTCATTTATTAATTTATCCAATCATGTATTTATATCAGTATTGACTCATAAATATTTATTTTATACTTTAGATTATCATCTAATATCACTTTCATCTATCTACTTATTTATTTGCCCAAATTGTTCCACTATTTGTCACTGGAAACTGTTTCAAAAAGTTGGTTCCTCTGCCAACTTTTTAGAATCATATCCTTATTTTCTGGCGCTAAAACATGCTCCAGGCTCACCTTGTCTAGTTCCTGCCCCAGTCTTCAAATCAGTCATTTCTCCAAAGATCCCTAGTTCCTTTTATTGGAGAAAGACATTAGAGACCAAGATCCGGGTGTTAAGTGTGTTTGGGGTAGTGGTGCCATTTCTTCTAGAACCGCTCTGTTAACAGATCAAAGAAATATATGTATGTATAGTAATCAGTTTTATATACATATCTATAAATATTCCTATATGAAACCATATGCTTCTATGTTAGCTAAACCTGAGCTCCTACTAATGTCTCCAACTGTAATCCATTACCACATGGATTATTCTAGCCTCTTGCTCCTGCTCATCTATAACTTCTCACTCCAAAAATGAGATACTTGGCTCCCACCATCTGCCATTCCTTTACTCCCTTTACTCAATTGTCTAGTCCCAGTGTACATGTATAGTGGTATCAAAATTGTTATCCCATCCCCCCAAGTAAATCAACTTTAATGACTAGAGTTTTTTTAAGCAATTTCTTTTGCCTTCAGTCTTACAGATTCCACTCATTTCCCATTTTACATTTCCCCCTGCCTCCTCCAGCGAGGTCGTTACACAATATTGTTAACACAGTTAGGGTCTTCATCATGGTCTGCTACTTCCTGGAGTTCTCTGACCTCCTAAATGATTTTATGTTAATTTTCATACATTAAGCTTCACTCTTTGTGTCATACAGTTCTACAGGATTTGATAAATGCATAATATCACATTACCCACCATAAAGTGTCCTACAGGGGCACCTAGGTGGCCCAGTCAGTTAAGCATCTGCCTTCAGCTCAAACCCTGATCCCCACATCCTGGGATAGAGCCCCACATCAGGCTCCCTGTCCAGCCTGCTTTTCTCTCTGTTTCTGCCCCTTCCCCTTCTCTCTGTTCATGTTCTTTCTTTCTCTCTCAAATAAATAAACAAATAATCTTTTAAAAAATGAAAAAAATAAAGTATCCTACAGAAGATTTTCACCTCTCTGAATGTCACCTGTGTTTCACTTCCCCATCCCTCTACCCTAAAGCCCCGACAACCACTGTTTGTATTGTCTCTATAGTTCTGCCTTCTCCAGAATGTCCTATAACTGGAGTCATACAATGTGTAACCATTTTATTTCAAAAAATTTTTAAAGATTTTATTTATTTATTTGAGAGAAAGAGAGTTTGGGGGAGAAGGGAGGGAGGGAGAGAGACAAGCAGACTCCCCCCACTGAGAGTGGAGCCCAATGCAGGGCTGAATCTTATGACCCTGAGATTATGACCTAAGTCAAAACCAAGAGTCGGTGGCTTAACTGACTGAGACTTCCAGGAGACCTGTGTGTAACCATTTTATTTTATTTATTTTATTTTTTTTTAAAGATTTTATTTATTTATTTATTTGAGAGAGAGAGATCAAAAGTAGGCAGAGAGAGAGAGAGCGGAAGCAGGCTCCCCGCTGAGCAGAGAGCCCCATGTGGGGCTCGATCCCAGGACCCTGAGATCATGACCTGAGCCGAAGGCAGAGGCTTAACCCACTGAGCCACCCAGGTGCCCCTGTGTGTAACCATTTTAGACTGGCTTCTTTCCTTTAGCAATATGCATTTAAAATTTCTCTGTGTCTTTTTGTGGCTTGGTAGCTTCTTTCTCTTTATCTATGAATAATGTCCCATTGGCTACAAGTACATTTTATCTGTCAAGCAATAATAATTGAAAATGAAGAAATAAAAAAAATTCATTCTTACCCTAGAGAAGTCCACTGCCATTGGGGCTGGTGACCCATAAATAAATTATAGCATGGTAAGAACTATATTACATGTATAAGCAAAGTGCTGTAGGTACCCATGGGAGAAAGTGGGTGTCTACAGGGAAAGCAATGAGGTGTAGGCATAGTGAAAAGTTAGCATTTTTCTTGGGTCTTGAAGAAAAAGTAGGCCTGTGAGGGGGAGATGGGAGAAGGAAGATGACTGGTGAAAAGAACCTGTCAATAAGTATTGTAAGAAGGTGAGAGAGATTATCTTAGGTCCCGGGTGACAAGTGTATTTTTCTAATCTGCATGGGTGACCCCAGAGTTGGATTTGCAGATCAGGAGGAAGGGTTTTGTGGTGCCCTTTCCCTTGGATAATAGCAATAACAATGGCTCTGACTTAATAAGCCCTTACTACCACATGCCAGGCTCAGTGGTAGGCACTCTACACATGTTTTTTCCCTCCCAGGACTGGACTGGTGTGTGTCTAACATACATATATGTAAAGATATAGAAGGTCTTCTTTTCATTGAAGGCTGATCCTACTGATAATGACTGCTATTAAGGTGTGTGCTGGTGACCTTATAGACATTATCTTACATGTGTAAAGAGAAACTGCCCTTTGATGTCTCTCCTTCTCTAGGCCCCTTTAAAAAAGCCATCCCATCAGCAACTACTGCATTCCTTGGGAGTGCCCACCTCTTCTGTCTGACCCAGGCATCAGGCCTCCAGATCAACTCATTTTCTTCTTTACCTCTAAGATTTTTATTTTATTTTATTTATTTATTTGTTAGGGAGAGAGAGAGCAAGCACAGGTAGACAGAGTGGCAGGTAGAGGCAGAGGGAGAAGCAGGCTCCCCGCTGAGCAAGGAGCCCGATGTAGGACTCGATCCCAGGACGCTGGGATCATGACCTGAGCCGAAGGCAGCCGCTTAACCAACTGAGCCACCCAGGCGTCCCTACCTCTAAGATTTTATATTTACCTACACAATTCCAGAAATGAGTAATAATAGGAACTGGGATCAGAACTGGAAGACACCAAGCTTTTCTTTGAAGAACGTAACAAAATGAGGTCAACTTTCTCTGGAATCTGCCCCATATAAGTTTCCTTAAGAAAGTCCGACCAAATCTTTTGAACGGTATTTGGGCTGCCTGCTTCTTACTCAGAGAATTCAGAACTGAACTTTCCCCCCTCATGTTGACTCTACAATATGTGGCAAGGTCTTGAGATTGGGCCAACACTCCATGGAGGCCATCAGAACAGCACTGTTCTGGAATAGAGTTCTCTAGGGCAAAGAACTATAAAAATGTGGCAATGGGAAGAGTAAGAGCTGCCTCAGTTCCAACTCTGTTTGATCATCATGACTTTTGGCACTGGAAGATGACATATCGATTTGTACCAAAAAGCAAATTACCAGTCTGGGATAATCTTTGCCGAAAGCTTGGCAAGCATGTTGATGCTGCGGATCCTTTATATATTTCAGCCAATGCAATCCGCCAGGGAATGTGTGCTGAGTGACACATCACACAGCTAAAAATAAAGCAGCAGTTAATTTGACACCCACAACTAGATGACAAAAATGGAACCTACAGAGTGACTCAAAATTTATATTATTTCCAACACTTTAAATACTGGTGATTGGGTCTCTTGTATTCCTTTCCTGTGATGCAAACTTTTCCAAACACAAAGCTTAAATTTGTTGTAGGATAAAATTTCGAGATCTAAGGAATTACAAATTCACAACTGTACAAATATAAACATGTGTCCTTATTCACATTTGGCTAGTTAGCATTCAGTTTATCGTGCTTATAAATGATTCAGTATTATAATCACACCTTTCCTTTTAGGTAAAAGGTTATTTTAGTCAAGTTAAACTAGAGGCGGTTGTGTAGTCTTCTGCTTCAACCAATTCTATTCTTCAGCCAATTCTTCTACTCAACTGAAGCATCCCAAAGGCAGGTATGTATTTTACAAGTGCTTGTATCCTCCATGCAACAAGGCTTCCAGTAGTCCTCCAATAATCATGGCACCCCCCTGCTCCCCAGTTTTTAAAAAAGTTTTTATTTAAATTTCAATAAGTAAACATACAGTGTTATATCATTATCAGGTGTACAATATGGTGATTCAACACAACACCCAGTGCTCATCACAAGTGCACTCCTTAATCCCCATTCCCATTTCACCTATCCCCCTGCCCACTTCCCCTCCAGTAACCATCACTTGGTTCTCTATGGTTAAAAGTCTATTTCTTGGGGCGCCTGGGTGGCTCAGTGGGTTAAGCCTCTGCCTTCGGCTCAGGTCATGATCTCAGGGTCCTGGGACTGAGCCCCGCATCGGGCTCTCCACTCAGCGGGGAGCCTGCTTCTCCTCCTCTCTCTCTCTGCCTGCCTCTCTGCCTACTTGTGATCTCTGTCTGCCAAATAAATAAATAAAATAAAATAAAAAAATTTTTTTTAAAGTCTATTTCTTGGTTTGCTTCTCTCTCTGTCTCTCTCTCTCTCTCCCATTTTTTTCTCCCTTTGCTCATTTGTTTTGTTTATTAACTTCCACAAGTGAGTGAATCATATGGTATTCGTCTTCCTCTGACTGAGTTATTTCATTTAACATAATACTCCCTAGTTCCATCTGTGTCATTGCAAGTGGCAAGATTTCATTCTCTTTTATGGATGAATAATACACACACACACACACACACACATATGATCTTTGTCCATTCACCAATTGATGGACACTTGTTCCGCCCTCCAGTTTTTAAATGTCACATGGTCACTTAGAAAAAGACCACATTTCCTCAGCCTGCCTTACAGATAGGCATGGCCTGATAATTAAGTTCAGACAAATGATATGTAAGAATAAGTGTCATATAGCAGTCCCCAGGAACCTCCCCTACTTAGCTTTCTTCTCCATTCCTGCCTTCTTCCTCTTGCCTAGATGGTGAGTGGCTAACTTGGACCATGAAGTGATCTTAGAACAGAGGACAGGCCTGGGAGAACAAGTTTGGCCTGCCTCACTCTAGACTTTTATGTGGGACAAACTTCTATCTTGCTCAAGCCATTGTCACTAGCAACTGAACATAATTCTAACTGATGAACCTTGAAATTTCTAGCATTCCTTGGTATATCACTACCGAGGCAGAAGATATAGTAATAAAAGTTCATTGCATAAATGCTGCAAATTTCAGGGTTTACATTGCTTTTGTTAACCCAGAAATTCCTGGGCTGAAATAGGAGAACAGTGAGGTCATCTCAAGGTCAAAGGGAAATGAGATCAAGAAACTCAAGCAACCAGGAGAGTAGCCCATGTCAGACAAATAGGGAAGAAACAGTCAAATCTAAGTCTCCGTAAAAGGAAACATGACTCAGGCAAAGGGTCTTGGACGTTAGAGGAGTTTGCAAATATCTCTAGACTGGAGGATAATGAACAAGTAGCTCAAGGTCTGTGTCAGAGGTTCTCAACTGGGAAAATTTTGCTCTTTAGGGGACACTGGCAATATTTGGAGACATTGTGAGCTGACACAACAGGCTGGGGGAGGAATGGAGCTGTGGGTGTCTAGTGCATAGAGGTCATGGTTGCTGCTAGAAATCCTACCATGCACAGGACAGCCCTCATAACAGAGAATTATCCAGCCCAAAATGTTGATAGAGCTGAGGTGAAGAAATCCCAGTCTAGTTGACTATAGCCATAGAGGTTAGACCCCCAACTCCAGCTCTTCTTGGAATTCAGGCCAGAGGTCAAATGGATCATTTAGCCAGCCTGGATAAGAGCTTGGAAGTAGATAATCCAGACTTTCATGTTCAGCATCATTAAGCAGACTTTGTGCCCAAGCTGAATTCCTGCAAATTGCTCCTGGAATACTGAATAGCTTATACTTTGAAGTTCCTCCCACAACGCAGATAATTGTGCCCTACCTAAGGCTGAGACTGTGACATGCTCTCAAGCCACGAAGAAGAGTGTGGAATATAAAGCAGGTATGTATGGAGGTTATAAGATCTCTCCCCATTCCAAAGGTGGGGAGAGAAATGAAACTGACAAGCAGCTTCCCCTTTGGTGTGTATCACTGGTGTCCTAAATGTGGGAATGAGCCCACATTCCCAAGGCCAGAACTTATGCAAGAGACCCATGCCAGAGTGGCTGAGAGGGCAGATCTATTCTTGATTCTGCAGTTGATTTGCTATTTGAACTGAAATAACCCTCTGACTTTTCCAGGTGCCAGTTTTCCTTATAGTGTGAAAGTCAAAATTATCATTAGCTGGAGGGGAGGCCTGAGGGAAAGAGAGAGGAAGAGCAAGTTGATTGAACTGCTCTGGCTGTTAGGTGCTCTCTTCATAAATCAGCTCACTTCAACCTCAGAATACCCGGGTTGGCTCTAGGATGACAATACTGTGGAAATAAAGTCCTATTTATATTCCTGCACATACATACATCTGTTTTTCATATTAATTGGATTATAATAATTACTTTTGCTTCTCAGAAATTTATTTGCCCAACTGCATTAAATATTAATTGAATGCTTATTATCCACAAAGCACTATTCTTGGTGTTCTGCGGTTCCTGCCCACAAAAGGCTTTCATTCCAGTGGTGAAGCAGACATTCACACAATAAATTATAATACAAGGTAGAAAGCCATAATGCCATAAAAGAGACATAAACAAAGTGTTATGGGCCCATAGAGAGTGGAATAATGAATTTTGTTGGATGAAGTGGATTTTGTCATTCATTATTTTGTTTAAAACATATTATCACACTTCTGATTCATGTCAGGCTGTCTGCTAAATTATTATAAACATTCAAAGATGAGAGAGACCAAAGAGCTTAGCTAGGTGGGTAAGAGATGTATACTGGAAGTGACATTTGAGCAACATTATGTTAAAAGTTGTTCATAGTCCTTCCAAAAATCAGATAGATGAGTGGGGGGGAAAGGGGCGGGATAATCCAGGCAAAGGGAAAGCATGAGCAACAATTCAGGGCACCAAATCAGATTCCACAAAGCTCCCGGTCACTACCCAAATCCCAATTCCCACCCGTAACCACACCTGTTAACACCTTAATTTAGGAGCCAGCCTCTCCCTAAATCTTCTCTGTAATGTAAATCCTCCACGAGGAGTTTTTTCCTTTTAATGGATGTGCAATATTTCTTCCATTAGCAATTATCCACGCTATTTCTGCTTGGAAACTATTAAAATGATACAATAAACATCCTTATACATGTGTCTCTGCATACTTGTGTGAATGTGTCTAAAGCTTTAATGGACTAAGTGGACTAAAGTTTTAAACTGGGGTTGTAATAAACTAATTTCAAGGACAAGTCAACAGTTGACAGGGATCTCAGAGTCCTGGAGAGATGAAGTTTGTATGAGAGAGCATTGAGCTTCCAAAAAAAAAAGGCAGGAAGAGAAAATGGATGTCTCTCAAGGCAAACTTCACCTGCTTCACAATCTTGCATGAAGACAACTCTGTCTATAACTCAAACTGGGGTTTGCTAAGTGGGCCTATACCACTTTTAATATTCTGCTGCAATGAGACTTATTTCTGCGTGGGCGTGCTGAGCATTACACCAGCATGCACTAACAGGGGAGCTGAAGTGGCAACACATATTTAAGATAAAATTGGGAGAAACTTAACATTGACAAAAATATATCCATTAACTTTTTCCTGTGATTGAAAAGGATAGGCCCTGTTCAATTTTAGCTTTTGAAGATCAGTGCTTTGAGAACTCTAGGTCTGATGCAATGTGGAACCCATGTGGGAATCTAGATCCCATTATTCCTGTGGTCCTACTTTGCTGAAGGATGTGGTGAGGGCACTAGTGTAGAGGTGAGAGGAGGGCAAAGAAGCCACCCTGCTCTTCAATCCTGCCAGGAAAGCCAACAAATGATTCAGTCTTTAAGAAAAAAATTAGACATAATTCACATACTGTAAAATTCACCAAAGAATGTACAATTCAGTGGCTTTCTGGTATATTTATAAGGTTGTACAACCACTGCTACTATCTACTTCCAGAAAATTTTCATATCCCCCAAAGAAACCCCATGTACACTGGCAGTCTCTGTCCATCTCCCCTCTCCCAGCTTCTAATCTACTTAAGTCACTATGGTTTGGCCTATACTGGACATTTCATATAATTGGAATCATACAATATGTGGTTTTATGTGACTAGTTTCTTCCAGCTGCCATAATGTTTTCATTATTGCTAAGAGGTTTTACTGAAATAAACTGATGGAAAGAATAGCTTAAGCACTTTCTTCCCTGCAGTCCCGAAGTCACATTCTTGCAGTTTCTAGGTCCAGGATTATTTCTTTTTAAAAATCATTTCTTTTGAATATAGTGCAAGTATTCTAAAAATCTGTGGAGAGGAAAGATGTGAGTATGACCTTGTGCCATGCCTCCACTTTCCAGAGTCATTTTAGAGTCAGAACTGATTCCATATTGTTTCTAACTGGCACATTAATTCAGTTCTTTGAAAGAATAGAATTTTAATGTCTCTTTCTATTAATAGCTTGCATTTTAATGCTTCATAGAGTAGATAAGTCTTAGAATCCAGAAAAATCTATGGTAAATCTTATTTGATCATGAAATTTTTTGCTGGATCCAGTGAATATTCTCCACACCTCTTTTTAGCTTTCAGAATTTTAGCAGTCACGTGATTGATCTTGTCTGCGTTGCAGAATCAGCCAGGGCAGGAACATATGTCTGCTTTCTTCATCGCTGTGTATTTCCCCTGTTTCTAGCACAATAGGTAGGTAGCCTAAGAAGTGCCCCATAAATGTCTACTGAATAAGTAAATGGATATGAAGCGTTTAAGAAATTCTTACTTGTGTATTGTCTAATTCAAGATTTGGTCTAATTTCTCTCCAGGTGAGAGTTTCTAACAACATATACCATAAAGCACCAGGAAATGGGAGAAATGGGACACCAGCCTGATCAGACTTGGGTCCCAGGCCTACTCAGGGTGGAGAAGTGGGGTATTACGTGGCAGTATCAGGACTTGGGTGGGAGCAAATTTGCTAAGAAAGGGGAGTTCTGTTATCAAAAGAATAGGAGACAGAGAATTAGGGGAAAAAAGCAACAGCTGTCTGCATGGTAGTGCATGAACTCATCATAAACTATTCAATCACATTACATACTCCAGAAAGAAAGCTTAAAATGAGAAAGGAGAAACTGCTTGGTATTCCAGCAAAGGGTGGAGGGAAGTTAGAGGAAGAGAAGGGAGGCAGAATGAGTGAGGCATAGACAGATAGGGATGGAGAGGGAGCTTGGCAGCAGGCCAGGCTGCAAAGCTAGGATTTTCTTCTCAGTGTGGTAGAGGTGACATGGTCCATTTATGCATTTAAAGATCATTCTGGCAGCCCTGTGGAGAACAAACATGGAGAGGTGGTAAGAGGGGAAGTCTGGAAACTAGTTAGGAGTTTATTGCCAAAGAGGCAAGTGATGCTGATGGCCAGGACTAGACTGGTAGCAGGCAAGGTAGCAAGATATGTTAGATTACCCAGACACTAAGTGACTGCATATACAAATAAACAACTTCAATTGGTTTTCATGCTACGAAGGAGATGAATAAGACAGCTTGCTCTGTATGTGGGATGGGAGAGCAATCAAGTGAAGTTTCTTCGAGCAAGTGACATTCAAGTTGGGACTGGAAAGTTAAGTGAAGAGGAGGAAAGTTTCTAGCACAAGAATGCAGGTGGGAAGGTTGCAAGCCAGGAAGAGCACAGCTCATTCCAAGAACCAAAAGGCAGCCAGTGTGGCTGGAGCAGAGGGCAAGAGGAGCCGTTACATGAGATGAAGCTGGTGGGGTCAGCAGGAGCCAGATCTTGTAGGGTCTTCTAAGCCTTATACGCCTTGTAAGACTGTACACCTAAAAGCAGAAGGAAGCCACAGAGGGATTTTAAGCCAGAGAGGGATGTTATTGGTTTCCTCTGTTAACATATATTTATTAAACCTCATCCACATGACCATCACCTACATGGTTAGATTCACAGTTTAGAAAGAGTTCTTTAATTGCAATATGGGAAGTGAATAAGAGGAAGTAAGAGTGAGTGCAGAGGACTGAATGGTGGACTTGTGAAGTGGGTAGTAGAAGATGGTTGTGTTTGTATCATGGAGGTGGCAGTGGTCATAGTAGGAGGTGGATGGTATGGGCATTGGCAGGTTGGGAGAGCAAGGGGGTAGGAGAGGCTCAGGGATTGGACACAGCACAGTAGGCAATGGCAGATGGGGTTTAGCAAATAGCTGGGACTTGTATTACGTTTCAAGGAACACCTAGTTAGTCCCTGGCTTCTTATCTGATAGCATCTTAGAATGTCCTTAGAGGACTGAGATCAAATTTGCTGAATGAAATAGATGGCATTCTTAACTTGGAGTGCTTCTAAGTGAGCTTATTTACAAAGGCTTGCTTAAAAAGATGTGGGCAGGGTGTAGAAGCATCACAAAGGATAACCCTACACCCCAAATAGATATGGCAAGTTTCCAGAACCAAGCGGGAGAAAGTCCTATAGAAAAGGTCTCTTTGACCTGTGATCTTCAGTCAAGGAATTCACAGGGAAAAAGCCAGCGGAGTAGAAACTCTCCCTGACTTGCTTTCTTCCCTCTCATCAGTCCACTTGCCCAGGAACCCCATTGGTCAGCTCCAACCAGAAGCTTGGAGAATCCCTGGTAGATTCAGGTCAGCCTTTAGATGTTAGTGCAGCATGAGGGGTGAAGGGTAGACCTGGAGGGGCAAACAGAAGTCCATGCTGGAATCCAGCCCATCAAATTACCAACTCAAATTCTCACCTCTTCGCCTGCACTGGAATAGGATTTCAAACATTTAAATTGGAAAACAAAAATAGAGGAAGAAAATGTGCTCAACTGTAGAAGGAGGTCCCTCCACTTATCCTTATCTCTTACTCAGGATGTTTAGTTGTAAAATCTGATGAAAATTCCCTTTTGGGATCTGCGGGTTTTGCCAATCTTTCAGCAAGATCTTCAAAAACAGTTTGAGAAGTAAAGAATTTTACAGTGAAAGTTCAAAGGAATTCGGTTTGTATCCTGCACAAGTGTGAGTTGTTTTCTGCAACCTAGGCAACTCCCTGGAGAAAGGGAATGCTGGCCAGATGACAAAATTATTTTGCCACATCATGGATCTGATCAACCCAGGCTTTCTGCCTTTGTTTTCCCTATTACCAAAGTTATAGCAAATTTGTTTTTCTAAGCACATTGTCTTTTTAAATCCATGACAAATCACGGAAAAGTCATCCATTACTTCAAATTCCGTTGGTCAGCACATTTTCCTTCCATGACTAGTAAAACAGGTTAGCCAGGTATCCTATTTCTTTACCCTCTAAAATGTTATGATCCTGGAATAGGCTTTTAATATTTTTCTTAATGGCTCCAGCTTCCACCGCAAGTTAACAATGATTATTTGTGGTCTGACAGTTTCCTTGGCATTACACCAAAAACAGAAGCAAGAAAGCACGTTCTCAGCCAGAGAGGCTTAACATCCAAGCCAGACATTCAGCTGTGAATCCAAATTTCCTTCCCTTCTATACTTCTCTCTCTTGAGTAAAAAATGTCATCTGGCAGGTTCTTTGGTTTCACAGTTCCAGAAAGCTATTTGAGCCCAGCAATTTCCAAAAATGTCACAGCATTTTCAAGTCAGTATAAATGTCAATCTGTTTTCTTAAGTAGAAGATGTGTGTCCAAGTTAAAAGAAAGGAAATATTTTTTTTTCTCGATTTAGAAAGTTGGTTATCAAACATTGTCTTGGGGCGGAACTGCAGCCTGAGACTAGTAATGTAGACGGGTCAATAGCAAGTTGAGAGGTGCACAGGGCAGACTGGAAGGCTGTCCCTCTCTCCTGCTCTTCCTCCCCCAGCTCTGTCCCTTCCATACCAGCCCCAACCATAACAGCCCTCCAGGTGAGAAAGGAGAGAACAGCAGGGATGGGAGGGCCAGGGAAAGGCTATGTGAGGAATTCAGGATAGCTTGGTTTCTGAACACTTTCACTAAAAGTTTGATAACAACAAAAATGTTTTAATTAAAAACCTCAGAAATGAAAGGAAACTTAATTTTACCTTTTAGTTTTAAAAATTAAGACTAGGGGGGACGCCTGGGTGGTTCAGTTGGTTAAGCAACTGCCTTCGGCTTGGGTCATGATCCCAGCGTCCTGGGATCGAGTCCCATATCGGGCTCCTTGCTAGGCAGGGATCCTGCTTCTCCCTCTGCCTCTGCCTGCCTCTCTGTCTGCCTGTGCTTGCTCGCTCTCTCTCTCTCTCTCTGACAAATAAATAAATAAAATCTTAAAAAAAAATGAAGACCAGGGGACCAGAATTCTATTTAACAAAAATAATTAATTTTTTTTAAGATTTTATTTTTATTTATTTGTTAGAGAGAGAGAGCGAGAGCAAGCACAGGCAGACAGAGTGGCAACAGAGGCAGAGGGAGAAGCAGGCTCCCTGCCGAGCAAGGAGCCCGATGTGGGACTCGATCCCAGGACGCCGGGATCACGACCCGAGCCGAAGGCAGCCGCTGCTCAACCAACTGAGCCACCCAGGCGTCCCCAAAATAATTAATTTTAAAAGTCCGATGCTAACAAATGATCATTTGAGGGCAAGACGTGATTGAGAAAGACACCTCATCAGACCCTGGTAACCACTGTTATTCTACTCTCAGCTGTTATGAGTTCAATCTTCTTTTAGATTCCACACGTAAGTGAGATCATACAGTATTTGTCTTTCTCTGTCTGGCTTGTTTCACTTAGCATTATGTCCTCCAGGTTTATCTTGAAAGGACCTTATTCTCTGCCCATACACCCCTCTTTAAACTGTTACAAACCCATCTCCACACTCCCAGAGTCTTCCAGTTTCTAAGCTGACCTCTGAAATCTACATCACCCTAACTTCTGTTGACCTGGTTTATAATTAATCATTCCTTGCTTTGTATCAGCCTCTAATATTTGTGGGCATTTGAATAAACATTTATTGCTGACTAATTCCCCAGTTTAATAAGTGATCCTTGTCTTTTTCTGAACAGCAAGTCTAGTAGAATAGCCCAGTCCTCAAAGTTAGGCAGATCAGAGTTTGGGTCTCACTCTGCCAACTTTCCATCTGCGTGATTTTGGTTAAGTTACCTAATTACACTGAACTTAAATTTTCTCATTTGACAAATATGGACCCTGGGGCCATTGTTAGAACTATTTGAGACTTCATATGTAAAAAAGCACAATGTCTGGCAGATAGATACTTTTCATTCTCCTTTCTTTCCAACCCATCCAGTAGGGGAAAAGTGAAGAAAGAAGATATGGCTTTAAAGGTATCTAAAGTTCTACTTAATATCTCACCAAAGAGAGAAATGGGCTTCTCTGGGCTTATGAACAATCCAATGACTAAAATTCCTGGCAACAGATGAGTTTCCTAATATTTCAATCCCAAGATTTAGAATTACGAGAAAAACAGTGGTATTTGCAATGTCAATGGCATTATTCAACACTCTTTGGATATTTCAGTTAAATCTCAGCAGTGATATTTTTGCAGTAAGCCTCCCCTTTTTTTGCTTGGCAAACTATCCTGGCCTAATTTTTAGAAAGGGAGGGGAACAGGAAAAGGAAAACTCTGAATATTAATCAGTTCTCATGCTTATAAATAGTAAACAGAATTAAAACTGCCTGGTTAAATCAATCTATTAAAAATTCTCTTTCATAAAAGCCCCCCCCAATTCTAAAAAGGCAGCAACAACAAAAAAGTGTTTGGCATAATGTGCCTCTCAAGAAATAATCTTTTTTTCCAAGCAAGAAGGGTGAGGGCAGAGAAGCAATGGATAATTAATCAGAATAAACATGGTTGAGAAAAAAGCTATTTGAGAAAGGAAAACCAGGAAGCAAAGAGAAACCCAGGCAAAGATTTAGTAATAAATAAAAAAAATGATCAAGGGACTGACATTAAAAAAAATAAGTGGCCATCATCAATGAGTCCCGACTCAGGAAAAACAATGATTTCAGCTGTGGAGATAATCCCATGATCTATAGATAGATCTGCTGGGTGATGGGCACCTGGGGAGATCAGGAAAGTATGTGCTTTAAACAGGCACCTTGACAAACTAGCATCTCTCTAGCTTTCCTATGCAGAATCTTATTCCAGGCGCAGGACCTAAGAGTCACTGGGCTAAGCTTGCTAATATCCTTGTACCCATCTGGATCCTTCCAGAATGTCTGAGATTTGAAGTAACTAGGCCAATATGCACCTCTTCCCATCCACAGAAATCCCAGGGCTCTTCTTAAGCCTTTATTTCTGCTCCCATCTTGGAATATAAGAAGTGGCTAAGCAAGTAAAAAAATGCAAGAGTCTAGCCAGCTCATCATACAGCTGGGTAAAGAAATTATGCAAAATCTGAGTCTATCTGTGATTGCCTCAGAGAGGGTCATGGATTTTGGTTTGCCTCAGGCTTTCTCCACCCAAACTGATTTTAATCCACGGTGTAATTCTCGAGGCAGCCAGCCTAACCTCCCAGAATCTGCTGGGCTAAGAAAGAGTGAGGAGTGGCATGTTCCAGATTATGATGGAGGACATTGGCCCTCCCATTTTGAGCCTGTGCCCTCAGGACTGACCTAAAGCTAAATAACTCACCAAAATATTTGCTTTTTCACAGTACTGAGGACCAAAGGCAGAAAAGATTAGATAATCATGTCAGTAATAATTGAAGCTTACTTTCCTCCCTGTTCTGTCACTTGTTCTTACTTCTTTATCAGGCAACGTTAAATGGTGAGGCTGAGAATGGGAGTGTACCAGAGGAGAGCAGGGTGGGAGGCAGTTGAGAAGAGAGAAGCTATAACCATTAAAGCCCTTCCTTGCTCTTTACCTCTTTCCTCTGAACATATCTTCTCCATTCCTCCAGAAAAATTAAGGTCCTGTCTGCCCAAGCATCTAGGTTTCAAACGGTTTGTTCATTCTCTCCTGTGAACCCATCAAGGCTTTAAAACGAGCTTAGATGTTCCTCAGCAGAGAACAACCCTAAATCCCGCAATGACACTCTCAACGTGAGACTCTTAGAAGCCTTGTTGAAAAGAAACAAGATCACCCTTCCACATCCCATCTTGCTGGATCTCCTGGCTTTTCTGTCCTTATATTGGCCCTGTAGGAGAGATTTCTACTCTAAGCTGTATGTAAAAGGCAAGGTCCTGCTTTTCCACCTCATTCTTGCTATCCCATTTCCCAGGAGCAGGCTCTCCACTAATTTGGGATAGATTACCTTGAATAACACAACTCTGCTTAGAATTTAAGACCAGTTAAGAACAGTGAGGCCCATAAACACAGTCTTACTTTTTTTCTTTTCTTTTCTTTTTTTTTTTTGTGTAAAAAATTTTCTTGGATCAGAAACAATGTTGTATGGTATGCCATAGTGGTGGATGAAGCATAAACTAGGAACATACTTAATATTTCTGGAAGATATATGGTAGGCAAGAAAGATTATCCAGAATACATTTCTATCCCAATGAGGACAAATTACCCAGTTCCTTAATCATAGACATAGAAGGGGCAAGAGCAATATAATAAATCTGCCACCAGGTGGCAGTCTCTTCTAGCCGAGTGTAGTATAGAATTCAGGGATCAAGGAAGGCGGCATTGAGGGCAAAAGGTCAGGTTGACATTCAGCAGGGGCAGTAGCCTGACCAACCTTGTTAAAGGGAGCCTCATATTAAGTCCACGAATAATCTCCATCCCTGACACCATGAGCCTACTGTGCAAGTACTGAATGTTTGGGTAAAGAATCTGAGAGTCACAAAATGAATAATCTTGTCCACCCAATTATTCAGATCATCTTTGATGGGTATTCACAAAGTACACAAATGTTCTTGTATTCTCGTATCATTCCAAAATATTCATTTACATACATCTTTCCTAACCCTCCAGCTACCAATTCCCTGATGTTCTGTTCTTCCCTCCAAGTTTCTGAGCATGTGACCAAACCCTTAACCGATGTCCTTGAATGTATATGCATCTACATTTCAGCCCATCTCTCTCCTCCTTGGCAAATGGACCATTAGATGTACTGGCCAAAGTTATGCCCACTGGGAGGATTTCCATTCCTCATTGTCCTTTCATGACACACGTAATTTGGACTGCTAGAGCAATTTTGACTTGTAACCTCATATCATAGAAAGCATCTGTAATCCAGGCTTGAATTTCTGCTTGAATTTCTTCTTCCTTTGCCAATTGTTCATAGAGAATTTTCCATAAGGATATAGGTGTGGGTTGAGTGACAGATACCTGCTCATGCAGCTTACCTTGGATCTCAGAAATTATTTAAATTGAAGAAGGAGAAGGAGAAGGAGAAGAAGAAGTTGTTATTTAAAACTGATTTTACATATGCCATTTCCCCTTGATGATAAAATGCTCAGCTTACCAAATTTATGGTTTGGTGGTGCAGACAGCTCCCAGTTAAGATGAGCAACTCACTTCATGTTGGGTGTCCCGAGGTCTGGTAGAAGTGGTTAGAGACCCTGGTAAGACACGTATCCCAGAGTTGGGAGATAAAACTTTTGTAGATTCAGAGACAATCTACTTCAGTGTAGTTTTTAGGAGTCCAGTGGTTCAGGCTTGCCAGACTAACCTCTCCAAAGGGAAAGACAAACTGTAGCATCTTTCATCCCTACCATAAAGAAAGAAGCAAAGAGCCCCTGGGTCTCTTTGGGTTCTGGAAACAAGCATATTCCACACTTAGGAATATTGCTCCTGCCCATATACTGAGTGACATGGAAAGCTGTCAGCTTTGAGGGCCCTTGCAGCAAGAAAGAGCACTCCAACAGGTCTAAACCGTGGTGCAATCAGCACTGCCTCTTGTGTCATACAATCCGGCAGGCTCTACAGTGACGGAGGTGTCAATGGTAGCAAAAAATGCAGTAAGGGACCTATGGAGAACTCTGGTGGGAGAATCATAAGGCTTACAAAAAAGTTCATGCTATCCACAGCAGAGAATTGGTACTCCAGGTGCCCCTGAAGTACCAATTATACATCTTTTGAAAAACAGTTCTTGGCAAGTTATAGAGGACAAGTTACTTTGGTAGAGGCAGAATGCTTGACTGTGGAGCATCAAATGACCTATGCACTCAGAACTTCCCATTATAAACTATGTCCTATCAACTCTTCATAAGATAGAACTAGTATATCCAGAATCAAGTCCAAGCAGGACTAGAAGGCATAAGTCAGTTGTACGAGCAAATAGGTCAGACCTTCATGTCACTTATCACAGTTGCACGAACTCCCCTCCTATGCCTTGTACTATGGCCTTGCAAAGAGTCTCACATGACCAGTCAAAATGGAAAGAAAAGCCCAAGATTGCCTTATAGATGGGTCAACTCATTAAGGGTATACAGACTGAAATGGATTAGCCATTTCAAAATGGGTTATAGCTGTATTCAGAAGTGGTCCTAGAAAACAATGAAGAGGAAAAATCCTTCTAAAGGACAAAACTAGGAACAGTGTCTGGTCATCTGGTCATCTGCTTTGGTGGAAAGAAAAATGGCCTGAGTTAAGAATACACATTAATTCCTGTGTTGTTGGTAATGGTTTGGTTGTCTAGTTGGAGGCCTGGAATGAAAACGACTGGAAGACCAGAGACAAAGAGGTCTGTGTAGAGGAATGTGTGTAGAAATGTGGGAGTAGGTACGAAGTGTGAAGGGTGTTGTATTTCATCTTAACACCCACCAGAAAGCATCTACCAGATGCCAAACAACAGAGTAGACAAAATGGCTCAGCCAGTTGTTATTAACCAAACCGCATTATCAGCAATCTCTGAATTGACATGATGGACATATAAATGGAATGTGGTAGAGATGGAGGCTACATATGTGCCCAATAGCATGGACTCGTATTTTTAGCAAGGCCAATCTAATTACCACTGTCTCTGAACATCTTAACTTGTCAGCAACAGAGACCAACATTATGCCTACAGTGTAGCATTATTTTTTGGAGGAAATCATCCTGGACACTGAAAATGTCCTGATTTGTTTGTTTGTTTGTTTTTGAAGGAGGAAGAGCTTGGTGAGGGGGTGCAGAGTGAAGCAGGCTCCCCACTGAGCAGGGAGCCCAGTGTGGGGCTTGATCCCAGGACCCTGAGATCATGACCTGAGCCAAAGGTAGACACTTAACTGACTGAGGCACCAAAGCATTCTGGAACTGCCCTATTCTGAAAGAGCTAGTGATTCACTCTTATAAGGATAAGATCTTTCAATATCTTATAAGGATCTTATAAGGATAATGTGCACTCGAGGTGTGAGTTTGCCTTTCCTAAGAGAGCCTGAGCCAGGAACTTATGAAATGCTGGAATCCCACACAGCATAATATGTGACCAGGTGGCCTGCTTTCGAGCAAATGTACAGAAACAGACCTACAAATACTATGGATCCAACTGATCTCATCACATACCATACCACCAAGATGCAGCCAGGCTCAAAAAATGCCAAAATGGCAACTGAAATACCAACTTTTTAAAAAAAGATTTTATTTATTTATTTGACAGAGAAAGACACAGCGAGAGAGGGAGCACAAGCAGGGAGAATGGGAGAGGGAGAAGAAGGCTTCCTGCTGAGCAGGGAGCCTGATGTGGAATTCCATCCCAGGACCCCAGGATCATGACCTGAGCAGAAGGCAGATACTTAATGACTGAGCCACCCAGGTGCCCCTGAAGTACCAAGTTTTGTCAGCCCTCTTGTCTATATTTATTTATCTGTCAGAGTAACATACCAAAAATGCTAACAGTGATTATTTCTATATGGTAATTTTTATTTTTTTATTTTTGTTTACCTGTATTTTAAAAAATTTCTTAATGTGTTACTATTAAATTAGAGGGGAAAAGGTAAAGAAAACTCTTTCCTTCCTTCAGAAAATAGCTCTAACTTCTGAGCTCTAGTATCTTTGCCTTTTCTCTCTTGAACTTTCTAAAACCTGTGTGGCTCTTTTATCATGATAAAAATTTTCTGGTGCTTTCAAAACCACTTCTCTATAACCACTTACCACAGAAATCTGCATCACTGAAACGTTTGTCTCCCATCGTCCTGGACCCTCTGAATCTGTCATTCTTTTTCTTTTTCTTTCTTTCTTTCCTTTTTTTTTTTTTTTTTGGTCATTGTTTTTCTATCAGTGTTCTGAGTGCTTCGTATAGAATCTGGCAAAGACATTTACCTGGTACCTTCTGGGTTCTAGAAGCCTGCTAATATTTACCTCAAGTCCCATCCCACAGTGAATCTGTTGCACAGATAATAATAATTTCTTATTACAAAAAACAAAATTAGCAGTTATAGCAATATTTATTATCTCACACAGTTTCCAAAGGTCAGCTCTTGGAACAGCTTAGCAGGGTGGATCTGGTTAAGATCCCTTACGATGTTGCAGTCAATATGTCATCTGGGGCTTCTGTCATTTCAAGCCTTGAACGAAGCCCAGGATCTGCTTCCAAGATGACTCACTCACATGGCTCTTGGCTCCCTTCTTAACTGTGTGTACCTTTCCTCACAACATGGCAGCTGGTTTCCTCCAGAATAAGTAATCCAAGAGAGACTAACCTAGACAGAAGCTGCAGTTGCTGTGTCTTCTATTTATTTATTTATTTAAAGATTTTATTTATTTACTTGACAGAGAGAGAGATCACAAGTAGGCAAGTAGGCAGAGAGGTAGGTAGAAAGAGAGGGGGAAGCAGGCTCCTTGCTGAGCAGAGAGCCCAATGTGGGGCTCGATCACAGGACCCTGAGATCGTGACCTGAGTGGAAGGCAGAGGCTTAACCCACTGAGCCACTCAGGTGCCCCTGCTATGTCTTTTATAGTTCAGTCTTGGAATTAACATGTCAATTATATCATATTCATTTTGTTAGATGCAATTCCCTAAGTCTAGCCATAGTTAAGGGAAGGGAAGACTCTTGTAGAGGAGGGTAGCAATGAATTTATAGACATATTTTAAAACCACAGAATCTAACATTGGAAAGACTTCCAGATGTAGCATGATCTACCTACCCATTAGTTCCTCTGAATCTTAAGGCTATCTCCAGGAAATTATGCCAAATTGCTGAGTTCAAACCTAGTGGGGTATTCAGGAGCCTACATACCATGTACACTTATTATCTTCTTCATCTGTGGAAGCCATCACTTTCTCTTTCTCTTGAGCACATGTGGATAACCCTGAGGGGTCATTAGATCCTTGAAATTTAAAAAAGTACCCTTGTATTGTCAATCATGCTGTTATTTTCCTCATATCCAGAAATGTGTTGAACTTTGAGGTCACAAAATGCAAAGAAAAGCCATAGAATACAAAAAGGATAGGCTTTTCACTCAGGAAGAACCATTAATTTTATTCTAATTTCCTTCAAAGAAATAAATGTTAAACAAATAAAAAGTCAATTTACAGAACTATTCAACAGTAATATATGAAATGGGATGTTTGGAATCTGTAGGCCTAAAAAGTATGAAAGGAAAGATTTGGGTTCAATGATCAATACATTTTGATAAAGAGCTGATTACCATTAACTATATCTCACTTCAGTTTCCAGGCATCATTGGATACATGAAATAGATTTTTTCTTTTGCCAGAAACAATGACAAAAGGAAAATAAGACAAAATGCTTTTGAAATTTAAAAAATTACCTTAAGAAACTAGAAAAAGAAGAGCAAGTTAAGCCTAGGGTAAACAGAAATGAAATAGTGAAGATAAGATACAAATAAATAAAATAGAAAATAATAGAGAAAAATCAATGAAACCAAAAGCTGATTCTTTAAGACAACCAATAAAATTGATAAATTAATCTGCACCCGGAATGATCAAGGAAAAAAAAAAGAGAGAATCTGCAAATTTCCAATATCAAATTACCAATACTAAGTGACATCATTAAAGATTCTATAGCTATTAAGAAGGTAATAAGGGGGGAAAAAAGAAGGTAATAAGGGGATATTATGAATAATGTTGTACCTATAAATTCAACAGCTTAGATGAAATGGACAACTTCCTTGAAGAATACAGACTACTAAAATTTACTCAAGAAGAAAAAGTAACCTGAAGAGCTCTGTATCTTTTTTTTTTAAGATTTTATTTATTTATTTGACAGAGATCACAAGTAGGCAGAGAGGCAGGCAGAGAGGGAGAGAGGAGGAAGCAGGCTCACCACTGAGCAGAGAGTCCAATGTGGGACTTAATCCTAGGAACCTGAGATCACGACCTGAGCCCAAGGCAGAGATTTAATCCACTGAGCCACCAGGTGCCCCAGCCCCATATCTTTCAAAGAATTAAATTGTAGTTAAAACCTTCCTACAGGGACACCTGGGTGGCTCAGCCGGTTAAGCGTTTGCTTTCAGCTCAGGTCATGAACCCAGAGTGCTGGGATCAGGTCTGGCATTGGACTCCCTGCTCAGTGGGGAGTCTGCTTCTTCCTCTGCCTGCTGTTCTCTCTCTCTCTGACAAATAAATAAAATCTTTTTTAAAAATTTTTAAAATTTATTTGACAGAGGGATGCCTGGGTGGCTCAGTTGGTTAAGCAGCTGCCTTCGGCTCAGGTCTTGATCCCAGCGTCCCAGGATCGAGTCCCATATCCCGCTCCTTGCTCGGCAGGGAGCCTGCTTCTCCCTCTGCCTCTACCTGCCTCTCTGTCTGCCTGTGCTCTCTCTCTCTCTAACTAATAAATAAATAAAATCTTTAAAAAAATTTATTTGACAGAGATCACAAGTAGGCAGAGAGGCAGGGAGAAAGAGAGGAAGGGAAGCAGGCTCCCCGCTGAGCAGAGAGCCCCATGCAGGACTCGATCGAAGGACCCTGGGATCACGAACTGAGCCTAAGGCAGAGGCTTTAGCCCACTGAGCCACTCAGGCGCCCCAATATATAAAATCTTTAAAAGAAAAAAAAAAAAACCTTCCTACAAAGAAAACTCCAGGCCCAGATTGCTTCACTGGCAAATTATATAACTAATATTGGAAAGGAGGGAGGAAATAATACCAATTCTGCATAAACTCTCTCAGAAAATTGAAAAGTAGGGAATTTTCCCCAGCTCATTCTATAAGACTAGTAGTATTCTGATACCAAAGCTAGACAAAGACATAGCAAGATAAGAAAACTGAACAAATGTCCTTTGTGAACACAGTGCAAAAATTCTAAAAATATCTTTACTAAGTCAAATCCAACAATATATAAATGGGATAATACATTATAGCCAAATTGGATTCATCCCAGGAAAACAAGGGTGGTTTAACATTTGAAAAATTGATTAATGTAATTTATCAAATTAATGAACGGACAAAGAAAAGCTATAAGATCACCTCAATATATGGAGGAAAAACACTGAACAAAATCCAGCATCCATTGCCAATAAAAACTCTCAGCAAACTGAGATTAGAAAGGAACTTCCTTAGCTTGACAATGGCATATATCAAAAACCTATAGGGGTACCTGGCTGGTGCAGTTGGTTAAATGTCTGGCTCTTGGTTTCAGTTCAGATCATGATCTCAGGGTCAGGAGATCAAGCCCTGCATCGGGCTCTGTGCAGAATCTGCTCGGGTCCTCTTTCCCTCTCCCTCTGCCCCTCTTGCTCATTCTATCTCTCTTTGAAATAAATAAATCATCTTTAAAACAAAACACAAAAACCTAGAGCTAATATCAAACTTAATGGTGAAAGATAGAATGCTTTCTACCTAAGATTAGAAACAAGCCAATGATTTTCATTCTCACCACTTTTATTCAACATTGTTGAATAGCTAGAGCAATAGGCCAAAGAAGAGAAACAAAACACATCACGATCAGAAAGCGTATAATTCACAGATGAAATGATTATGTATAAAATCTGATAGAATCTCTAAAAATCCACTAGAATAAATGAGTTTAGTAAGGTCTGCATACAATATTAATCTACAAAAATCTATTGTATTCCTCTATGTTTCCAACAAAAAATTGGAATCAAAATTTAAAATGTCATTTGCAGTAGTAAAAGAAATATAAAATACTTCAGGTTTAATCTGACATAAGATGTGAAAAACCTATACATTGAAAACTATAAAATGTTATTGAAAGAAATGAAAGAAACACTAAATAAATTGAGAGCTATACCTTGTACATGAGTCAGAAGACTATTGTTAAGATGTCACTTCCCCCCATTTGTTCTCTAGATTCAATGCAATTCTTTTTTTTTAAGGTTACTTATATTTTATTTTATTTTTTAATTATGTTTAATTAGCCAGCATATAGAACATCATTAGTTTTTTGATGTTGTGTCTGATGATTCATTCATTTTCAATGAAAATCCCAGTCAGCTTTTTCACAGAAATTGACAAGCTGTCCTTAAAATTCATGTGGAAACGCAAACATACTTTAACAGCCAAAATGATTCTAAAAAAGAAGAACAAACGCAGAGGGTAAACACCACCTGATTTCAAGACTTATTATAAAGTGATGCCATTCAAGACTGTGTGATAGTTGTGTAAAGACACACAAATTGATCAATTCAATGGAGACTTTCAGAAAAAGACCCACATATTATGGAAAACTGATTTTCAACAAATGTACAAAGCAAATTCAGTGAAACAAGGACAGTCTTTTCAACAAATGGTGTTGGAACAACAGTATACATAGATACAAAACAATAAACTTAAATTCATACCTCATACTATATGCAAAAATTAACTCAAAGTGTAAATATCTAAAAATGTAACAGATCTGAAAAAACAATGTAAAATGTCTTTGATTTTAACTTAGGTAGAGATTTCTCAGATATAATGGCAAAAGCACAATCCATAAAAGAAAATCAATAAATTGGACCTCATCAAAATTAAAAACTTTTGCTCTTCAAAAGATATTATTTAGGAAATGAAAAGGCAAGCCACCGACTAGGAGAACTCAATAAGAAGACAAAAAATCAAATAAAAAGTGAGCAAAAGATTTGAATATCTTCACCAAAGAAGATATATGGATGGCAAGTAAGCACCCGAAAAGATGCCCAATATTATTAGTCATTAGGGAAATGCAAATTAAAACCACAGCGAGATACCCCTATAATAAGAAAATAGACCATCTGAAGTATTGGCAATGATGTGGAGAAAAGGAAACTTCATACTCTGGCTTTGGAAATATAAGACAATATCCTAAGTCTGGAAGTCTTTTATTTTTTTATTATTTATTTATTTATTTATTTGACAGCCAGAGTCACAAGAAGGCAGAGAGGCAGGCAGAGAGAGAGAGAGAGGAGGAAGCAGGCTCCCCGCTGAGCAGAGAGCCCGGCGCGGGTCTCGATCCCAGAACCCTGAGATCAGGACCCGAGCAGAGGCTTTAACCCACTGAGCCACCCAGGCGCCCCTGGAAGTCTTTTATAAAGTTAAATATACACTATTACATGATCCAGCAAAACTGCTAAGTCTCTACCCAAGAGGAAAGTCAACATATGCTTATATAAATACTTGTACATGAGTGTTCATAGCAGATTTATTTGTAATAGCCCAAAGTTGGAAGCAACCCAAGTGTCTATTGATGGGTGAGTGGATAAACAAATTGTGATATAGCCATACAACGGTGTACTACTCAGAATAGGACACAATGGACTATGGATATATACATCAGCATGAATGAATATCAAAATAATTATGGTATGTGAAAGAATTCAGGCCAAAATAAAATAAAATAAAAAGATGAGTACATACTGTATTATTAAAACCAAAGACAATGCAAACTGGCCTGTGGTAACAGAGACTAGATTAGTGGTTATCTGGTTAGGGAGTACCTAGGGAGGGGTACAGGGGTGCATGAAAACTTATAGAGGTGATGAATACATTCCCTATCTTGACTGTGGTGGTTGCTTCACAGGTATATACATACAACAAAACTTACCAAATTGTACCTTTAAATATATGTAGTTTACTGTATATCAATTATACCTTGATAAAGGTATTTAAAAATGGTAAAAGTGATAGTTTAGCAAGGACTTGAAGTGAGGAAGTTAGTCTTGTGGATAGCGAGTGTGAGTTTTTAAAAATTATCAACCAATTCTTTGCAGTGGACATTTATTCCCCACCCCAGCAAATTTCCTTTCTTCTGGTAAAATAGCACCTTCTTCATCAGTATTAATTTTGGCTGGAAGTGACAGTAAATGCAAAATATTAGGAGCTAAAACAAGCTAGAGTTTTGTTTTCTCTTTCCAAAAATTTGAACAGCTGTGGAGTGGCTCCATGTTTACTAGGGATCCAGATTCCTTCTTTAATTTGTTGCTACAGCTTACATTTCATGACTCTGGCTATTCCAATCCAACCAAAACACTTCTATTCCAAGTAGGAGGAAGGAAGAAAGAAGCATGCCCCTCTTATTAAGGACTCTTCCTAGAAGTTGCATATACTCTTCTGCTTAGATCCCACTGGCTAGAACTTAGTTACACACAGGCAGGGAGAACTAAGAAATGCTATCTTCATTCTGAGCTCCATGTGCCCAGATAAAAGTTGGAGATAAAAGGAGAACAAGGAGAATCATAAGGGAAGGGAGGGAAAAATGAAACAAGATGTAACCAGAGAGGGAGACAAACCATAAGAGACTCAATCTCAGGAAACAAACTGAGGGTTGCTGGGAGGTGGGAGGGTGGGGGGATAGGGTGGCTGGGTGATGGACACTGGGAAGGGTATGTGTATGGTGAGTGCTGTGAATTGTGTAAGACTGATGATTCACAGACCTGTACCCCTGGGGCAAATAATACATTATATGTTAATAATAAATAAATCATATACATGTAAAAAAAAAGGAGAACAAGGATATTGAGAGATACCTAATTAGTCTTTGCCATATCCACTCCTTTTTTGGAAATTCCTCCTCTTCTCTTATAAAGCATGTGGTTCTAGTGAGGGGTAGCAGTCATTTTAACATCTCATTGGTCACAGAGATGGATGGACACATGATCTGAGCTAGGCCAATGAATGTGACAAATATGGGAGATGGGAACTTGGAAGCACCTGGAACTTATGGGACCATTTTCGGGAAAGCCAGTATGCAGAGGGCAGTGAAGACCGAGCAAAAGGTTCTGAAGATGTTCCAATTCCTGCTGCAGTCACACTTGAGGCCCACTTAGGCTACACTGCTTACCCTTCATTTAGGTTACCTGAGGCAATATATCTTCTACAGCCTGTTAACCAAAGAGAACCCTAATGAACCAGTTTTAGCCCTTGAAAAGCCTTCTAAGGGGTCAGTTTCACTAAAGAATTAATCCTACCTCTGAATAATTCACATAAAAATATAAATAATCAGAAAACATTAAAAAGATGCATAATTTCAAAAATGTCACTTCTAATTGGGGAAACAACTATTAAAGCAAAAGGAGGATATTTTTTCATTTGCCTAGCAGATTGACAAAGTTCCAATAGTTCCTTAATATCTGAGCAAACAGATATTTTAATATATTTTTGTGAGAGTATAAATTGGTACTACACTTGTGGAGCAAATTTTCCAATATCAACCACAATTTCAAATGCATGTCCTTTGACCAGCAACTTAATTTGCAAGAAGTGGCATGCCAGGAAACTCTGCATAAGGATGTTCATTAAAGTGTTATTTCAATGAATGAAAATTGGAGTCCAAGTAAAACATTTTTATAAAGATTTTATTTATTTATTTATTTGAGAGATGGTAGGGGCAGAGAGAAAGGAAGAAAGAGAGCCTCAAGTTGACTCTGCACTGAGCATGGAGCCCAACCGGGTCTTGATATAATGACCCTGAGATCATGACCTGAGCCAAAATCAAGAGTCTGACCATTAACCAACTGAGCCACCCAGGTGCCCCTAAAACATTTATTAATTTAAAAAGTTTCAATACATTATGGTGCATTCATATGATGGTACATTTTAAAATAATTTTATAACAAGGTCTTTTATAACTATGGCCTTATAGTATATATAGAAAACTATAAACTATAAAGAGTAGGATGAATTTAAGTGGTAGCAGTTGTAGTAGTGTAGTGTAGTGTAGTGTAGTGTAGTGTAGTGTAGGTAGTGTAGGTGATAAACTTTTAAATAAAAAGCAAATTACAGGGGCACCTGGGTAGCAGTCATTTTAATATCTCATTGGTCACAGAGATGGATGGACACATGATATCTGCCTTTGAAGAGATCTTTGAAGCCTCTGCCTTCGGCTCAGGTCATGATCTCAGGGTCCTGGGATTGAGCCCCACATCAGGCTCTCTGCTTAGTGGGGAGCCTGCTTCCCCTTCTCTCTCTGCCTGCCTTTCTGCCTACTTGTGATGTCTCTCTCTCTCTCTCTGTGTCAAATAAATAAATAAATAAAATCTTTAAAAAAATAAAAAGCAAATTACAGTGTATAAAATATAATCTCATCTATTTAAAAATACACCTGTACAGTTTTTCAAAATTTGATTTTGAAATTTGATTTCAAAATTTGATTTCTTGTCTCTCTGACTAGGACCTTATTTTCATTTTTTTAAAAGATCACAATGAGACAAAAATCAAAGGATACTGAGAGAGAGTTGTAAAGGAGGTTTGGTTTTGTTTTATGGCAAGTGAGGAGCGTGTGTATATCTCTGTGTGTGTGTACATGTGTGTGATGTTTTGTAATTTTGACCAAGCAATACCCTGACCAAGCAACAGCCATGCTATCCTTGCCCATCTTCCTGAAGGTGAGCTTACTTAGTGATCTGAAGGGGATTGGGCCCCAGAGTGAGTTCTGCTCACTAGCCAGTGAGGGTCAACAACAGGAGGGATGTCCTCTCCCTCTGCCAAACCATACAAGCAAATGTTCCAAAACAGGAAGATGTTCTGACAATTTCTATTAATTTCTTCAGGGCAGAAGTTCTGAACCCATGGTAATGGTCAGTCTTGGCCTCTTACTTGAGACCCTGAGGTGCTGACAGGTTTCTCCTCAGTCTTTTGTAGAAATATAAAAAACAAGCATTGCTTGTTACACTAAGAAACTTAAAGCAGGGCTTTTAGGGTGCTTCATAAATTTTCCTTTATTGCAGATATGAGTCTTATCTTCTTGGAAAGACCACAGGGATTTTGGTGTACCTTGCTTAAGAATAAGAGACAACAGTTACAGTCTGTTCATCTTACCTGCTTTCCATGAAAAAGAGAAAGAGAGAGAATCATCATATAACAGTGTTAGGGGATTCAGGATCCCCTCTAGCTCCCTCAGGGATTTTCTTAAGATTATACACAGACAAAGGTCTGGCAGGAGACACAAGAAAGCATCCCTGGTTACCCAGGGGCAGTGAAGATAAAGAGGATGAGGGCAGGAAGGCTTTCTGTGTCTTTTGAATATTTCACAAGTGCCTATATTTTTGTAATTAAAGCTCTTTTAAAATTTTTTCTGATGCGAATTAATGCTGTATGCCTATTAGGTGTGGGTATTAAAATGGATCCAAAAGTATAATCTGAGGAAAACCTTGGCCCTGCATTTTCCAGTCTACCTCCATGCATAAGTTTGGTGGCCTTCTACTTTGGCATACTGATTAGATGTTTTCATTTCATAAAGGAATCAGTTCTACGTGATTATGCTTAATTACACCATAAAACTTCTACACTCCAGATTCTTCTCAGAAAATAAAACCTTGAATTACCTGGTGTTGAATTGTTAACAAAAGTTTGGTTGTAAAAACCAGTTCAGGGAGAATGGCTTAATGGGAATGGACCCCTTCTCTAAACATTCTGAATTTAATCAGATTTGGAGACAGATCCTTGGAGAGATTTTTTTTTGGGCCGCTCTTCTCCCTCACAACATGGCCCTTTTGACCTACATTTTATCATTTTGCCTTGAGTGTACACTGAGAGGTGTTTTAAGAAACAACTACATTACCTCCATCATTATACTTACTGTAGTATTGTTACTGAGAAATTGTCTATACATCACAACAATGTAGAAAAAGCTGTGTTTCTTCCTGAGCATCTGGTCCTGTTTTATCTTACTGTATTTACACTGTCAGTCTTGTGGTATCTTTGCCTTCCCTTGGCCACTAGGAAACACATAAATATGTGTGCTTCCCAGTGCCTATACAGAAGTTCACAGATGATTTTAGTGCCTGGATATTATATACTATACTATATTGTATATACATTACATTAACCTAAACTCTAGGTATTATATTTTTCTACCATTTAACTTCCCCTTTAACCCTTTTCCTCATTTATGTTTGTATATTTTTGTTATATTGTATGTATTTTTATAAACGATTCCAAAGCTCCTCTCCCCTTCTTTTGTTGAATAAAGGGTAGTGAGAGATCCACTTTCTCTTTGGAACGTGTAATATGCTAAATCTCTCATGATTCAAACTTGGATTCCAAAGTCTTCTGCAAGGTTTCTGGTTATACCATATTAGTGCCAGTGTTCTTGACATCAATGTCAGAGCCTGTTGTCATAACTCTAGAGTGACTATGAAAGTCACAGGCCCCTGTGAAGTCAATATTGTCTAGATTAATCTGTTGTGTTTTGGTTAGTGAAAAAAATGTCCTAAGACTTGAGCTCCGGACTCAGTTAATTTATTGCTTTATCTAAATATTTATTTATTACTAGTTTACTACGTCCCAGGCATGCAGTAAAGTTCTGTAGATACAATAGTAAACAAAAAACAGACATGGCCTATGCCCTCAAAGAGTTTACAGTCTAGAAGTGAGAAAAGACACTTACCATATAATTCCACAAATGTCATTACAGGTCATTAACAGGCTCTGGGAGCTTGTGATGTGGGATCAGAACCTGTCTTGGGAGTCAGGGAAGACTTATTTGAATTTATATCTGCAGGACAACTCTGAGTTTGGGAAACGGATTAGGAGAGGCAAGAAGCATTTGGGGAAGTGAGAACAGAATGTGCAAATGCCATGTGGCAGGGGAGCACAGTGCAATGGAGGAATTGAAAGAAGAACCCTGTGGCTAAATGCAAACATTTGTGGAACAGTGGTGTTAGCTGATTAGCTGAGGCTAAGGCAGTACACAAGAGCAACCTACTAAGCCACTGAACCGTTTTAAATAATGGCTAACTGCATAAACTATGGTAAATGATCCAACTTTTCTAAGCCTGTTTCCTTGGCTGTAGAACACTGATCTTTAAGTGCATGGTGATGCTCAGCTACATACCAAGCTACCGTTAAAGTTACAAGGGGATTTAAGCCAAGCTTTCTTTAGGGGCCAGCATACTGGAAATTTCCATTTACCCAAGAGAAAAGCCTCTATTTTTAAAAAAGGCCCTTGGGGAAGTTCTTTGTTTTTTGTCTTTAAATCAAATTATGCACAGTGAAAGAATAGTCTCACATATAAATGGTCTTGTGATGGATGGTCAAGGGAGAACAGTGTATGCCCCACCCCCTTCAGGTACCAAAGCTTTTACTTAATGGTTTCATTCATGTCCCCAGAAAACTTCCAATATGCAAGATACTTTCAGCTATGTTACTTTGTTTAATCCACACAAGAAGTCTATGACTTAAATACCATTTTTAATCTTTCAGAGATGAGAAAACTAGTGACCAGAGAGATTAGGTAACTTACCCAAAAACATATAGCTAGAAAATTATGGAGTTGGTATTCAAACTCAGGTAGTCTGATCCAAACCCTTGAAACTATCACTCACCACAGGGACCTCAACAAGACTAGATGTGGTGCAGAGTTGCCTGTCAGACCCTGTAGTGACAATGAGGAGGGAAAGGAAAAACTGGATCCACCAGTTCTCATTCCATGAACCTAAAGTAAAAGAAATCTTGTATTCTGAGGAAATGCCTTCAACCCCAATGTGGTAAGGCATGACCAAAAAGTCAGTTACCTGTCAAAGTAGTTCCTCCTGCCCCTTATCTGCAGGTTATATGTTCCAAGACCCCAGTGGATACTAGGGATAGTACCAAACCGTATATATACTATGGTTTTTCCTATGACACCCACCTACAAGAAAGTTTAATATACAAAGTAGGCACAGTAAGATATTAACAACAATAATAAAGTAGAACAATTAAATTAAATTAAAACAATATACTGTAATGAAAGTTATGTGTGTGTGGTCTCTCTCTCAAAATATCTTATTGTACTATACTCATCCTACTTCTTAGGATGTTGTAAGATGATGGAATGTCCATGTGATGAGATGAAGTGAGGTGAATAACAGAGGCCCTGTGATGTAGCGTTAGGCTATTGTTGACTTTCTGAGACTATGTCAGAGAAGGATTATCTGTTTCTGGACTGTGGTTGACTGTGGGTAACTGAAATTGTGGGAAGTGAAACCACAAATGATGGGGGACTGGTCCCCTAGCTTAAAAGAAGGAAATGAAATAGATTAACCCTTCTGCTAGTGAAGATAAAAGATTCTGTTTCCCCAGTTGGCCTTGACAAGGAGTGGGTTCTGCAAGACCTGTACTTTATAAAGAGGAGGGAAATGTCACCAGACATTCCTATCTGTAGAAGTTGGCTAGCATTCTGTAAAGAGGGAGAATATAACATGGGACCAGCTGTCAATGCTTCTGTTTTAATAAGAAAACTACCTTTGGAACAAAATCAGACCCACACTGGGATGGAATAGGATGTCTCAGACACGAGTTCTAACTTGGTGTAGGATTATTAAGAAGCAAGCTCTACAATCCTGCTGAGTCAATGGACAGGATCTATTTTCAGTTCTCAACTTGTCCTGAGATGCTGTAAATCTCTTGCCAAGACTTGAATCAGTGCAGCATCTGTGAGAACCAATTAAGAATGCCACATCACCTAGGAAGAGAGCAACAGAGTGCTGTGAATCCTTATTTGGATAAAAGTGTCCAAAAGTGAAGAAAATTAGCCAGCTATCTAGTCATGCAGGCAAATATTGTGTTAATAAAAGGAAAAAAAGGAAGACCTGCTCTGGTGGGCCCAATTCCATATTCCCTGAGCAACTCTATTTCCTTTTTCCTACTTCTCCTGACAGTACCAAGCTAGATACTGGTTGGCAGGAGAATCAAGGTTTCCTTATTGACTTCTTTGTCTAGGTGGTTGGCTTTGTCATCCAGACCTCTTGCAGAGACTGTGCTCTTACCTCCTGATCACCCTTTTGCTCACTGAGTTCCTAACTATCTGCCTGGCTTTTGGCATTCCTGGTTTCTTAAAGCATTCTTTTGGGATTTCTGGTCAATTTGGTGCCCTTGCCTGATTTCTAGCACACTCTGAATTCTGCCTGTCTTTGGTTCATGTGTACTGATTTTTCTATCCTTTGGTTTCTGGGTACTTCTCAACTTCTGTTTTTCCATGCCTGATCGCCCACTGCCTACCAGATATCCACCTCCAACTTCCCTTACCTGTTTGATTTTTTTAAACTTGTTTTTGCAAAGCATCACCATTGTTCACAATTCCAGAACTGACATTTTTAGAGTTTTAGGTGGAGCAATCAAGAGGAAATACCCTTTTGGAAAAAGGAAATGCAGGATTGGAAACTGGGATTACTAGCCTCCTTTAGATTTGAATCTCAGGAAGGCAATGATAGGGAACATAAAAGAGATCTGGATATAAAAGAAAGACATTTATTATTGGTAATATGGGCAATAAAATAATAATCATCTAAGAAGAATTTAAAATAAGAACCCTGAGAAGTCATTGATTCTTAATAATATTCTATTCTTTATACCAAGAAAATTTTGTTCCTTTGAACTAAATGTTTTTAGCTTATTACCAAATTTTGAATATGTGAATTTAGATATTTTTAAGTGGGTAAATATCATTCATAAACACCTACAATAATGTATTTTAGGGTGCCAAATTTGAAACTAGTATTTAATTTCAAGTCTAATTGAATTGTGCTATTTTTGTAGGGATATATAGGCTCCTTTTGAAAAGTTTAATTTTAGGGCACCTGGGTGGCTCAGTCAGTTAAGTGTCTGCCTGGGATTGAGTCCCACATGGGGCTCCCTGCTTGGTGGGGAGTCTGCTTCTTCCTCTACTCCTCTTCCCCTGCTTAGGCTGTCTCTCTCTCTCTCTCTCTCTCTCTCTCTCAAATAAATAAAATCTTTAAAAAAAAATAAAGGGACAACTCATTCTTCTTGTCCCATCAAAAATTATAAATTAATTATGTGACTCTAGAATTTTATAGATGGAATTTTCCTTGGAATCAGAAAAACAAATTCAGTCATTTCTATATTTTCCAGAATAGTATAACCTTTGTTTTATTTTAAAGTGAACCAAGCAAAGCAGCAGAAATATGTGGAGAGTCAGATATCCTGTGGTATAATTCTGAGTGTGCACCTTCATAGCACGACCTTGGGCAAATTACCCAACATCTCCTTACCTGAGAAAGATTTTTAACTGATTCTAGCCCCACAGTCTATGACCCAGGTCAACCAGACCCAGGGTGTACTGCTTTCATCTTGATAATATCCTAGACTTTAGATCTCTTCGTGTGTCCCAACTCTTACAATTAAGCCTTTGCCTTGGTCTCTATTCCATAATTAATCTTCCAGTTGCCTGCCCAGTGTAGTTATCATGTCTAGGTTTGGAGTCCTGCCCTTTACACAGGTCGTGGTTATAGAACCTGACAATCTTCCAGTTACCACCTCTAGTCTGCTGGTCTGAATCCCAGAGAACTATCTCCCTCTGAGCTATTTGATTTTGTGTCAACTTGACTCTGTGTCAACTTGACTATGTGTTCGACTGCTGCCTTGGGCCATCCACTGACACCTGCTTTTATGAACTATAGCCTGAAATCTTGAAATATTTTGAATACCCGTTAAAATGTCAGTATCCCCAAGTTCCAATCCTATCCCAGTGGATATGCTCAAGACTGGTTCTCTTCCTTTCTCTGGTATTAGTGGGCCATAACCACCCTGCTCTCAAGATGCCAGATATGTGATTTTATATGGTATTATCCTAGAGCATCAAGAAATTGTGTTCATCAATAAACTGTGTTCATTATAATCTGTTTAAAAAGACAGAGACATAGGTGACATAGTTCAAAAAGATCTCCATTAGTGTAACAATGGCCACAATTTTTACAAGAGTTGGTACTGGTACTAGTTGGTACTAAGGCACTAGTTTTGTTTTCTTTCTTTCTTTTTTTTTTTTAAAGATTTTATTTACTTATTTGACAGACAGAGATTACAAGTAGGCAGAGAGGCAGGCAGAGAGAGGGAGAAGCAGTCTCCCTGCTGAGCAGAGAGCCGGATTCGGGGCTCAATCCCAGGACCCTGAGATCATGACCTGAGCCGAAGGCAGAGGCCTTAACCCACTGAGCCACCCAGGCGCCCCTAGTTTTGTTTTCTAAGAAAATTAATTTGTGGGGTACCTGGGTGGCTCAGTTGGTTAAGTGGGTGACTTTTGATTTCAGCTCAGGTCATGATATCAAGGTGTGGGATCAAGCCCCACTTTAGGTTCTGTACTCAGCAAGGAGGCCGTTTGATATTCTCTCTCTCTCTCTCTCCCTCTACTTCTGCCCCTCCCTCACTAAGATAAATGGATAAATCTTTTTTTTTAATTTAAGCTTTTTTAATTTAAACATATAATGTAACCCCACCACCCTCTCCTAACCCCTCTCCCCCCCACCCCCCTAAATGGATAAATCTTAAAGAAAAAGAAAATTAATTTGTGTGGAAAAGTTCATTCCCCCTAAAACTCAAAAATGGATTTTTACCTAAAGCTTTTGGGGAAGATTTGTTGAAGATGTTAGTGCTTCATGAATTTGTTCAGTAACAAATTTCACAGGAGTTTATAAATTTATCTATTTATCCAGTTATGCTTTTGAAGTAAAAAACTCCTATTATGGTTTTTTCTATTAAAAAAAAAAAAAGCGATTTCATATGGTTTCCCAGAACGGCACTTTAAGCATCTGTGTGTATGTAGTACTTAGCCTGTTTCTGTTATTATGTTAAGAACTTTATAACATACAGTCAAATTAAATTGTCCCACAGGTTTATTGACCTACTACTAAAGATGAAATTGAGGCATCAAGATTTTAAGTAACTTGCCCAAGGAGGTCACACAGTGAGAAAGCGGCAGAACCAAACAGAATCTATCTGCCTTCAGATAGCTCCTAATCACTACATGGAAACAACAAACACTGAAAAAACCGAGAAAACACACACACACACACACACACACACACACACACACACACACACACACCTTGGAAAAAGATAAGGAATATGCTCCACAAGAAGTCTGAACGCTTTATTATATCTTTGGTTGGTTCTGACTAGATTTTACTGGGGGGTAATCAGTGAGGAAACATCTGGGCCTCCTAAGATCTCTGCTGTCATCTGAGAGAATTGGATGTTTCCTGGATTTGGATGGTTATTCCTCACTTGAGAGAACTGGGAAATATGTAGGGCTAGTCTTCAGAAGGAAGGACAACACTACAAATCTTAATAAACAGGGTTTTGGTAGTGTGCTACCAGGTCACCTTTTGCTGCAGTCTCTACACAATTTTCCCCTCCTGTAGAGAGCATAGCATATCCTTATACACAAAATAGGGAAACCAGATTGTGGAATGCTATTTAAATGTAATGACATTGACATTTACTTTATAGGAGACCCTGAGACTATGGCCAGAGACCAAAAATATTCTGTCTCAGGACAAGTTGATATCCTGCTGAAGACCACAATGCACCATAACAAAATAAACCTTTCAATAACTTCCATGGGACAATTTTTTTTCTTCCAGCAGCTGTTCAGAGAATAGTTGTTTTCATGATTAATCCAAAGGTGTTCTAAGAAACGCCATCATCTCAGGCAAGTGACAAGTTTTATATGATAATTTTTGACATGCTTGCTATAGTCATCATGAATTCTCAATAGAAGTCTTTCACTGCCATGTTTTCATTGGCGGAATTTCAGTTTCCAGAATTATAGTGTTATGCCTCGAGTCAGACAAAATCCTAGCACCAAATTATTATAGGCTGTTCCTTTTCTTGAGGAACTATTCCAAAAAACCCACAATATTTCTTCAGGGAATGTACCAATAAGAAGAAATAGAATATAAATTGTCATTCATGATTCTGTTTCAGATTCTGAACGTTGCTTTTAATTTAAAAACATCTTTAAAACCTATTCTGTTTTTGTACTTTTTGTCCTCCTGGCAGCCTTATTTATTCATTCATCCTTTCAGCAATTTTTATGGATTACTTTCTATATGCCAGGTGCTGTGGTAGGTATTAAGGACATAATAATGAATTAGAATTTGCTGTCAAATTAATCATTCCTTTAAATTAAATTAAATTAAATTAAATTACATATTAAGAAACAAGACACACAAAATGCCTGCTCTACTGCCTATTAAATTTCTTGTGTTCTATACTCCTAACATCATTTTATAATTTTTTGGACACAAGAGATTCATAATATTTGGTGGTGATATCAGCAGACAATTAGAGAATTATTGTATTCTTTATTTTTTAATTTATTTTTTAAAAGATCTTATTTATTTATTTGACAGAGAGATCACAAGTAAGCAGAGAGGCAGGCAGAGAGAGAGGAGGAAGCAGGCTCCCTGCAGAGCAGAAAGCCCTATGCAGGGCTTGATCCCAAGACTCTGAGATCATGACCTGAGCTGAAGGCAGAGGCTTAACCCCCTGAGCCGTCCACGTGCCCCAGAATTATTGTACTTTTTAAAAATCAATATTCACTTTGCCTTTTCATAGAAAATAAATGAACGTCTAATCTCTCATTTTAGTTTTTTTCTTCCTTCCTTCATACCTTCCTTCCCTCCATCCTTCCTATTAAATTTTTTATTTTAATGCCCTGTCATTTTAGTCTTATATTCTCATGACTAAGTCACAACAGACTTCGTTTTTTCTGGGGTGTAAATTCAGTCACCACCTTGCCTTCCCATTCTAGTGGATGGTGGTACAGAATTAGTACTCCAGGAAACAATGTAAATAAATACTTTGTCTATTCTGTTGTCTAATTTCACATAAAACAGGGGTTCTTTTTTAATTGAATCACTAAGTCAAAGCCTAATCTCCTCCCTTCTATTCTCTCCACTAGTCCCTTTCCTGCCTCCTATTTTGAAGCTTCAAAGAAACTTCTGATTGTGTCTACTTTCCCAAATCACTCACAAGGAGGTTAACTCAGAGGTCACAAATTCAGATACCTATAGGGAACAGCCTGGAAAGAGAAAAAAGTGCTGGGGGCTGAGGCAGAAATATTAGGGAGTGAGTGGGGACTATGGCAAACTGTAGAGCATAGGCCTGGAAAAGAGGAGTCGTCTGTACTCAGCGCAACTCATTGTTGTTGGGTAAATGAAACGCTGAGTTAGCTGATCATCCAATTTTCACAAGAGTCAGAAATCTGCATCTTTATGTAAAATGTTCCTATCTGTAAATGTTGAACCACAAACAAAACATGGCTGCTCAGGACTACCATTTGCAATCTTGGCTTTTATTGGTATTGAATCCAAAAGACTAAAAGCACCATAGGTTTTGAAATGTCCTTGAAGAATATGAGTTGAATTTGTGACCCAACCTCACACTCAAGGGAAAAGGAAAAGGAAGAGTTCTTGTCGGGGGTGTGATTTGGTATTGGTCTAATTAGTACATTTTCATTAATCTAATTAGTACATTACTACAGTTTTTAAAAATGTAATAAGATAAGGGAAGATGAAATATATTTTCAACTTAAAATACATATTCAATTTTGTTTTTATTTATATAAATGAACACTGGCCCTGGAAGAATACATTAAAAATTAATGAGTGATTATCTTTGTAGGGTAGGGATAAGGTAGAAAGCCATGAGTGTAGGAAGAAGACTTCTCAATATATACTTTTTATTTAGTTTTTCTTTTTGAAACAGATGAGAGTATTATATATTCAAAAATCAAATTTTTTAAATGAACATAATTGGCATTAACATGCCAAATTATTTTTCATTGCAGGGAAGTATGACAGGTTTAAAAATAAATTAGAATGTGTAAAAATATACAACGGGACAAAATTCTATAAGGGAAATAGAATTATAAAAGTTAAAGAAGAAAAAGGAATAATGTTTCAATTAGGATAGCCAAAGAGAAATTCTTTAATTCACTCTTTAAAACGTATCAGACTGCTGTGGTATTTATAGTCCACTAACATACTTAAGACTTGCATGGTTCTTATTTTTAAATGCCAATATTTACAATGTAATATTGAAATTGCTTCCTTTACTATTGTTTTATTTTATGATAATAGTTTTGGACACTGATATAAAAATGAGAAGGGGATAGATGTATTTTTCAAAGTTCTTTTGAGAGCATATAAACAAAAAAGTTCAAAGATAACTGATCTTGATTCTCCTATACAGTTTACCTTTGAATTACATGGGGGCTAGGAGTGCCAACACCCCCACCATACAGTTGAAAATCTGTGCACAACTTTTGACTCTCCAAAAACTTAATAGCCTACTGTTGACTGAAAGCCTTATTGGTTACATATAGTTGATTAACACATATTTTGTATGTTATATGTATTATATACTATATTCTTGTAACAAGCTAGAGAAAAGAAACTGTTATTTAGAAAATCATAAGGAAGAGAAAATGCATTTACAATACTGTACTGTAAAAATCAGTATATAAGGGATCTGCAAAGTTCAAACCCATGCTGTTCAGAGGTCACTTCTGCTTGAACTACTGGAGTTGCTACTTTGTCCATGGAAGGCCAAAGTTATGCTACGCGATGACAAATTAGTACCTTTGGACGGCATCATATGGATTAGTTTGGGATTAGCTAGCTTTTACTTAGAAAAACAGAAAACTTTTAAGTTCCATACGAATGAGTGCCAGGTAAGTACGTGAATTTAGGTGTTTGTAATGCAGGACCAGCATACAAGATCAAGAATTTGCAGAGCTAATGTGATGAGAGTGCAAAGGAAGGCCAAATCAAGAGGTAGAAAGTTTCCTACTCAAATTTGTGATTGGCCAACCTGCTTGGGTCCATCTTGGAATACATAAGAGGGATTTAAAACCAAAAGTACATTGGGGCGCCTGGGTGGCTCAATGGGTTAAAGCCTCTGCCTTCAGCTCAGGTCATGATCTCAGGGTCCCGGGATTGAGCCCCACATTGGACTCTCCGCTCAGTGGTGAGCCTGCTTCCTCCTCTCTCCCTCTCTGCCTGCCTCTCTGCCTACTTGTGATCTCTGTCTGTCAAATAAATAAATAAAATCTTTAAAAAAACCCCAAAAAACAAAAGTACAAGTCCAGTGGTATGAGGATTCATCAAACCCACCTATAGTGAAGCTCCTGGTGTGGACCCTGGGAGATTGCCCTGGCCCCACGTTTCCCTCAGGCTCCTGCAACATGTGATGACAAGGAAAACAACCCAAGTTTGAAATGAAAATTATCTAAACTAATTTTCCCCTTCCAATAAGGAAAATACTAATTACATTTAAGCTTTGTTGATTCCAAATAAGAGCTCAGTAAGCATTTCTTCTCATTTGGTTGAACTTTTGTCCTTGTTATTCCTGTTTGCTATATCCCTTACCAAAAAAATTCCAGACTTCCAGGTCACCCTTTATCTTCTACCTACTGGCCCACCTCAAGGCTCCACACGTCACCTATTTTGAATCCTTTTCCGACTGCTCCCCAATTTCTGAGACTGCTCCCCAATTTCCACGGTGTCCTCTGGAATTCATGGTCCATCACCAGCAAAATTCTCTGTATTCTCAATCTCTTCTCTGAATATTTCCTTCACATTGTTCTAAAGCAAGCCTGGCTCACCCCCTATAGATGGAATTGTCCCTGCAGGCTTTCCAGAGACCTCATAACACTGGACATGGAGGTGGGATAGAAATCCTCCTTGCTGTTCATTGCTTCTTTCAGGCTGTTCTTCCTCTCCCTTTTCTAATTTCTCCCTTTGCCCGGTATTTGCTTTGTTGTTTTTTAACTCATGTCCTCTGATGTTGTCACCTTACTCATTGTGGTAGTCAGCTACTCACTCATGTATCACTCTGCCTTATTTTTCAAGGACTTTATCTTTCAGTTGATGGCATCCTCCTAGCACCTTTCCTAATTCTAAGTCTTGTTTTGTTTTTTTTTTAAGATTTTATTTATTTATTAGTTAGAGAGAGAGTGAGCACAGGCAGACAGAGAGGCAGGCAGAGGCAGAGGGAGAAGCAGGCTCCCCGCCAAGCAAGGAGCCCGATGCAGGACTCGATCCTAGAACGCTGGGATCATGACCCGAGCCGAAGGCAGCCCCTTAACCAACTGAGCCACCCAGGCATCCCCTAAGTCTTGTTTTTAATATATACATAGATAATCCTTACTCTCTCCTTGACTCTCTTCCAATGATACTGTATTCCGCACTCCTTAGGCACTTGCTGCCATTGTTGCATTCTACTCTAGACTTCATCACTTCTCCATAATCTTGCTTCCATGTATCGCACTCTAATTACCATATTGCTGTAGTCACTCTGCAAAAGTAGGATGGACTTCTCTACCTCAAATGTGGTTTGGATGTTGAGACTGATGATGCCACACACGTACCAAGAGAGTATGAAAAGTTGTACGGGGCCTGGATGGCTCAGTCAGTGGAGTGCATGGCTCTTGGTTTCAGCATTGTGAGCTTGAGCCCTATGTTGGGTATAGAGATTACTTAAAAATAAAATCTCAAAAAAATTTTTATTACTTATAAAAAACAGGTTTCTGTGGAGAGCAGGGCAGGCTCCTAAACTGGTACAAATATGGTATAAAGGAACAAGGAAAGGAGACTGTCTTAGGGTTTTATGGGAGTAGGACCAGGGTGAAAGTTCCCTTAAGTGGGCTGGGTCTTGCTTGGTTTGTTCTTTCCACCAGCACCAAAGGAGTCATCTTATCAGTTTTCCTGGATGTGGGATACTTGCAGGGAAGAGGAGAGGTGGGGCTTGAAAGCTGTCAGTGAATATTTAAAGGGGCGCCTGAGTGGCTCAGTGGGTTAAGGCCGCTGCCTTTGGCTCGGGTCATGATCCCAGGGTCGTGGGATTGAGCCCCGCATCAGGCTCTCTGCTCTGCGGACAGCCTGTTTCCTCCTCTCTCTCTCTGCCTACTTGTGATCTCTGTCTATCAAATAAATAAATACAAAAAAAAAAATCTAAAAAATGGAGTCAGACTCTTTATTATACATCTATCTTTCCAGCTCATTCCCTTTTATTCTCTGACTCATATAGTCCCTCAAAAACTTGCAATTCATTGATTCTACAACTTCTTCCCTGTTTCTAATCTCTTCATATTCATTCTTCCCTCATCCTAAACTCCATGGAGAATCATAATCACTCCCTTACTTACATTCTCAACTTCCTTGCTCTTCTTCCCTTGTTAAGACCTGATTTAAAAGAATTCGAGGGGCACCTGGGTGGCTCAATTGGTTAAGCAGCTGCCTTTGGCTCGGGTCATGATTCCAGGGTCCTGGGATTGAGCCCTGCATCAGGCTCCCTGCTTAGCAGAGAGCCTGCTTCTCTCTCCCTCTGCCTGACGCTCTTCTTACTTGTACTCAATCTCTGTCAAATAAATAAATAAAATCTTAAAAAAAAAAAAAAAGGAGGGGTGCCTGGGTGGCTCAGTGGGTTAAAGCCTCTGCCTTCGGCTCAGGTCATGATCCCAGAGTCCTGGGATCGAGCCCCGCATCGGGCTCTCTGCTGAGCGGGGAGCCTGCTTCCTCCACTCTCTGCCTGCCTCTCTGCCTACTTGTGATCTCTGTCTGTCAAATAAATAAATAAAATCTTAAAAAAAAAAAGAATTCAAAACCTATTCTGAGCCTGCATCTGGTAGCCAATTATTACTGGATGAAAAAGGCATGATCACACTAACTTATCTCACTTTAATTCATGACCATGAACTCAAGTGGGCCCTTTATGGCACTCAGTAAGCATATGATTTTTCCCTAGTCCATTCATCTTCCTGTTCTCCTAGATAACTACTTCATACCTCTTCTCTCCTCAAAGTTCTGTTACTCTTCTGGACCTCTCTATTGATGACCTTACTTCCTTTGTCTCTGAGAAAACAGAAACGATCAGAAGAGAATTTCCAGATTCCCACCACCCCTCCTATCCACCTGCTTCCCTGTTCCCATAGAAGAGCCTGTGCTCCTGTCTACAGAAGATCCTTCCACTTGTGTGCTTGATTCCAAACTCTTTCCCACTCAATGACACTGCCCCAGCAATTCTCTCTTCTTGATCCTGCATTAATTTTTCATCTTTTAGATCTTTTCCAGATCATTCTCATCAAGAGCAAGTACTTCTCCCAATTTGTCAGTCTGCTGTTTACTCTACTTCCACCACAAGTTACTGCTCATTTTTGGGTTCCCCTTTGTAAAGAACTTCTCAAAAGAATTGTATTAGACATCCTAATTCCTTCCTCCCATTTTTTCTTAAACCCACATGGATCACATTTTCTCCCATTGATCCACTGAAGTGTCATCAATAGCCTCCATGGTACTAAATCCAAAAGTTAGTTCTCAGTCCTTACTCACATATAAGCATTCACTCCTCCTTGATACACTATCTTCACTCTGCTTCCAGGCACCTCTCTTTTGGTTTTTCTCTTTCACTGGCTGTTCCTTCTCAGTTTCCTTTGCTAGCTTCATTCTTGGTTCTCTCCTATTTAAGATTCCTTTGGTGATCTTGTCCAGTCTCATGGCTGTAAATATCATCTAAATGTTAGTATCTCTCAAATATCACTAGCTTGAGCCACTGTCTTTAACCCCAGACTCAAAAATACAACTACCTACTCAAGACCTTCACTTGGATTTATTTTTTATTTATTTATTTGAGAGAGAGAATGAGAGAGACAGAGAGAACAGAAGAGGGGGGAGGGTCAGAGGGAGAAGCAGACAGACTCCCCAGTGATCAGGGAGCCCAATACAGGACTCCATCCTGGGGTTTCAGGATCATGACCTGAGCCAAAGGCAGTTTTTTTTGTTTTTTGTTTTTTTGACAGACAGAGATCACAAGTAGTCAGAGAGACAGGCAGAGAAAGAGGAGAAAGCAGGCCCCATGCAGAGCAAAGAGCCCAATGCGGGGCTCGATCCCCAGACCCTGGGATCAATCCCCAGACCCTGGGATCATGACCTGAGCCAAAGACAGAGGCTTTAACCCACTGAGCCACCCAGGCGCCCCCCAAAGGCAGTTTTTAACCAACTGAGCCACCCAGGCGCCCTTCACTTGTATTTCTAATAGTCTCAAATGCCACATGTCCAAATTTAACCCCTGATCTTTCTCTTCCAACCTACACCACCTGTGATTCCCCTCATCACCACTAATTTGTTTCCTTTTTTAAATATCCCTTATCAGCTTTATTATCCTATTTTATTTCATTTGTGTATTCATTACTTATTGCCTGTTGCTCCCACTCCGAAAATGTAATATTCACAAGGGTTGACATTTCTGTTTTGTTCAGATTTATAACCCAACCAATTAGAATAATGTCCCGGTGTTCGATTAGTATTTATTGGATTAATGAATGAATGAATGAAACAGGTAGCATCCATTCTCAGCTAACTCAAGAAATTACTGTTCTCCTAATCCAAACTGAAAATCAATGAAAAATGGATTTATCTGCAAGCAATCACAAACGGCCCGGTTTAAAATCTGTGCCTGTATGTGGGTTGAGGGAGGGGCAGGTGCGAAGTTTCTTTTTTTCTCCCCCCCCCCCCCCC
>RCUC01089399.1:0-13695 GCA_003697995.1 Taxidea taxus jeffersonii
CAGCACTGCAATCAAAGAAACTATTATATTCCTGAACAGAAATCCTCAAATTCATCTGATGTTGTAGAGTGGAAAACACTTCGGTGATTAAGTAAAAAAGAAAACCAGAGCAATATCATTGTGAAACAATGCTATACCAAAAATCACTAGACAAAATATATGGTTATCAGTTTTCTAATATAGACCACAAAAATGATATACAATGAAGCTAAAGTGTAGAGTGGAAGGTAGATAAAGAACTTCTCAAATATTTTCATATTTTTTTCAACAAAAGATACCACAGTTTTTGTACTTGTTTGTGTAAAAAATCTGAGTATTATACCAGATAATTTCCTCTCCCTTAAAAATCATATCAAATCAATTGCTTGGTGCTACCTCTAATCTGAATAAAACTGATTTGCTTAAACAGTCCAGTTGCAGTCCAGTTTTTCGTTAAAAAAATCAGTCGCTTCAAGACTTCAAGTTTTGTTCTCAAAACCACACAAAAAACCGTGACAAAATATAAAAAAATCTCAATGAATTATGCTTATCCTGTGTGTGTGCATATAAGGTGGGGGGGAGGAGATTTGCTGGAATGTGTGTGTTTAGGGGAGGGGGGAAAGGAAGAGAGAGAGAGAGAGGTGGTGCTTAACTCAATATTGTTCTTTCATCTGTCTTTAGATTTTCTCAACATTTTTCTTTTCTTTTTCCCAATCCATGTTAACTATTCTCTGCCCAACCACATTTTTTGTTTCTATTCTTTCTTCTACCAGTAGCTCTGTAGTGTACTCAAGGTAAATACACTGAAGCAGGTCTAGGGTCTTCTCAGTTCTTCTTACTCACATGCCAAGGACAGCTATTCTATCTCTATGGCAACACTACAGTCTAAATATAAACAGTTTCCATTGTTACCATCCTGCCTACATCATAGCATTGTATCTCCTCTGGCCTCTTGCAATTAATTGCTTCGTAATTGGTCTCTCCCACATCTTTCTTTGCACAGTAACCTATGCAATATATATATATTTTTACATAAATCCATTCAAGATACTTTCTTGCTTAAAACTCTTAAATACCTTCCAACTGGGATTAGAGTAAATTCCAAATGCTTTCACACAGGCCAAAAAGCTTTATAGGATATGACACCTTCCTGATACTTGAGCCCTTTCTTTCTTTCTTTCCCCCTTTGGTGATAAATTTTATTTTTTAAGATTTTTAAAATTTGAGTATAGCTGGAACACAAAGTTACAGTAGTTTCAGGTATACAACATAGTGATTCAACACATCTCCATATGTTACACTATTTTTAAGCCTTTTCTCATGCCTTGCTCTACAACTCATCCTTATTCTACAACTGCAGGAGACTTCCACCCATCCTGGAATATTCCACACTCCCTCCTCCTTCTGGACCTTCTCATAACTACTCTTTCTTATCATAGTGCTCTCCCTTCCCTTCTCCCCGCCAACTCTATTCATCCATCAGCTGAGTCTCCTAAAATACCCCTCAGATAAGCTTAAACACTCCTATCAAATGTAATCATAGAATAATTAGTTTTTCCCCAAAGCCCTTATCACAGCTGCAATTCATCACATAAGTATTTAACTTTTATACTCCTTAGACTACAACCTACATGAGGGCACTGATATTGTCGATCTAGTACACTGAAGAAATTAAGAGATATACATCACTTGTTGGGTAACTGAAATAATAAATAAATGCAGAAATTAAACTATTAGAGGTTTACTCCTTCAAAAGCCAGTATATGGCATTTTCCTGACTATTCTTGCTAATAAATTTGCCTTTCATAAGAATGATGAAACAATACGATTTTATAATTGATTATGGTAAACAGGAAATCTTGTTCAGGAGGGTTACAGTGACAGGAACTTGAGGGAAAAATGACCATGTCATCTTGGAATTAATAGCTCTGAGGAAGAAGTATGGCCTCTTTAATGGTTAACCCAGTTCCCCTAATTTGTCTCGTGAGGGTACCTACAAGCATGTAATATGGACACTATAGTTTTCTGTGAAGACTTTGGTTCCTTCTCTGTCTCCTATTTGTTATCAGGTGTTTCCAGAAATGTTCCTAGAGGCAGCAATGAACATAAAATTTACTTTTATGTTCCTCAGTTCCATACTGCCCTCGATAGCAGTGGTCATACTGGCTAATTTGTACATATGCTTTCCTGATGCTTGATATATGTATTCATCTCCTGGAAGGGGAAAGCATTAGTTTTATTACATATATTCTTACTTCTTCTCTGTATTTTCAATTTTTCCCTGCTGGGGCAGAGTAACTACAATGGAAATTATCTGATGAACTCATGTTTTGAAGGACATGAACCAAAGATAGAAAAAGGAACATGCAAACAAAGAGATATGAGAAAGAGGCCCTTGCATCTTTCAAAGTTCATATGAGAAGTCAAAAACCAGGAGGTGAATAGCCAGAAAAAATACTGGATTCAGGAAAATGATGACTTTTGCTTTGTACAGAGCAGGAAGAAGAACATGGCTTAGGGTAGATAAGGTACTGTTAAAAATGACAGCAAAGGCAGAAAGATCATTCATCTCTTATTTTACTTCATTTTATCTATCAGGAAGAATGATCTTCAAACTGTAAAGCATAAAACAATGCATAAGGGGCAGATCATAGGGAAGATAGGTGCTAGGATCTTCAGATGGTACCTGACTGCTTTAAATTAGTTTAATTCTTGGAGTGTTCACTGGATTCATACCGTCTTTCCTGTCCGATACTTTCAACACTTGAGAATTCTACTTCAGCATCTTATACTGTTTCTGCAACTTTGACTTGAGATGGTGTGTGCACAAATGTCCAGTGGAGCATTTCTATGAGCCAAAACTTAGAGACTTTATCTCTGGTCCAATGAATAGTCCCTGGTTGCTCTTCTTGTTAATTTGAATCTTATACCACTTTTGTGCTCCATCCACTTGTGGAAATCCTCTTTACTTCAACCTGCACCATATCCATTATTTGTTTAAAGTGTGACTTGAGATTGGAGCATACCTTTCTAGGACACTGTACTTAGCTTGCTCTGTTGGAACATTACAATTAATCTACTCTCTTCCACAATTTAGCATGTGCCCTGCCATGGTTTTTCCCCTGTTTGTAATAATTAAGTTGCTTTGCTTCAATAGCCAATCTATATATAGACCTTAGATTGTGCTCATTCAAATGTCAAGTGCTAAGTCCAAGAACTATCACCTTTGTTACTACTTCTCAGTGACACAAACAGGAAACTTAATTTTTCCTAAAGGGTTCTCAAGATTCAGGGGACTCTTGTTTTCTTGTTTTGTTTTGTTGTGGAAACAAAGCCTGGGACTACTTTGAGGTTTGTCAGTTCATACAGACTTTAGAGACTTTGTGAGAACAACCATCTTGAATGCTGCCCTTCAGCATAGGCTTTCTTGATTTAAAAACAAAAACAAAAACAAAAACAAAGCAAAAAGGTCCTTGTCAAACAAGGTTGCTTCCCTCCATGATTCCCTTCTGAAACCTCAGTCCTCTCATGCTTCGCCTGGTCAAATGTGAGCATAATGTCCAGGTACCTGGAAGCCAGAAGGGTGTTTGCCAGGATGTGTCACTTGCAGAGAACAGAGAAAGAACTTCACCCTCCACAAAAGCATTAGCCATTCTAGTTTAACATATGTCATTTTAAAAATGTCATTAAAATAGTATGTTTTATTCATTAAAATTAATCTTTTTTTTTATTTGACAGAGATCACAAGTAGGCAGAGAGGCAGGCTGAGAGAGAAGAAGGGAAGCAGGTTCCCTGCTGAGCAGAGAGCCCGATGCGGGGCTAGATCCCAGGACCTTGAGATCATGACCTGAGCTGAAGGCAGAGGCTTAACCCACTGAGCCACCCAGGTGCCCCCATAAAAATTAATCTTAAAGCTACAAAATATAAAGAACTATGATCTTATTTTTAGAAAAGAAGTAACACATGCTTTTGTGGCAGAATGCAGATTAAAATCTCACTTATCATTCTCAACTGGGTTTTAAAAAATATTTTTACTGTATCACAACAATATTTTCTTGGTGTACTATGGCATTATCTTTTTTTTTTTTTCTTTTTGAGAGAGAGAGTGCACGTACCTACAAGCACAGGGAGAGCAGAGGGAGAGAGAGAGAGATAATCCTAAGCAGGCTCCATGCCCGGTGCAGAACCTGACATGGGGCTCGATCTCAAGACCCTGAGATTACAACCTGAGCTCAAATCAAGAGTGGGACACTAAACCCATGGAGCTACCTAGGTGCCCCAAGGCATTATCTTTTTAAAAAATATATATGTTATGGGGCATGGGCAACGGTATATTGTATATTTGAAAATGAAGTCCTATGTTCAAAACTTTTGGAAAAAAGATAAAATAAAGTTATGTGGCTTTGTTAACAAAGGATTTTGCATAGCTTTTAATATGCTTGTATGAACTGTGTATCTCTAAGAGTAAGATATATAGTATGCAATACTTCTCAAACTGACAGGAGAGGACAGAACCCCTTTTTTTGGTCATAGGTCACTTCTTGTAGATCTCACATTGGGAAAGGATGCCTACATTAAGACTTCCATGAATTCATTCATACCGCCCAGTGGGACAGTTGTCAAAAACAAAACACACACACACACACACACACACACACACAAAACCATGAGGAAGAAACATCAGATAACTCAGCATTCTTTTCGGAGAGATAAGGACACAAGAAAGTTGGACCAGTCCAAGCAGAGAGGGTAAAGAGAATGGCATCTGAAGACAAACTTGGCCTATATTCAGTAACTGCTTGAGATACTTTCTCAACTGTATATTATAAGACACTTCAAGATTTAGTTTCAAACATCATTGTAAACCAAGCAGACAGAAATTTAAGTTGCAAATAATAAGTTACACCTGTTTCAGGTTAACTGTCATTCCTCTTTTCCTTAGTAGCTTTTAAGATTTTCTACTTAGTCTGGGTCCCAGTTTTGAAATTCACTATAATGTAAAATCCTTAGCACACAGCAAACTTTTGATTGGAGAGTTAACCACTTTTTTTAATCCTATAAAACTTTTAGCCCCTATCTACTCTAATATGCTCTTCTCCTAGTTACTTCACTTCATTTTCTAGAACTCCAAGTAAAGATAGTCCAGAGTCTCTCAGTTCTGTTTCCTATATCTTTCAACTGTTTTTTTCTGAATTAATTCCTCAGTACTATTTTCTATTAATATTCATTAATTCTGTTAATATTCATTAATTCTTTCTTGGACTTTATTTAGTATAAAATTTATCTCATTATAAAATTTGATTTAATTTCCTCATTTTCTATTTCTAAGATTTCTGAGCACTTAAAAAAATCTACTATTTTTTTCACACATGCTTTGTTTCACAGAATCTTATGAACATGTTTTAATGGATGTAGTTCCTCCTGTTTTCTCTGAGCACTGCAATCATATTTATTTATAAAGTTCTGCCATCCTATTCTACAGCAATGATTTCATCTGGAGTTTACTCTGTTGATTTTTTTGTTTTTTGGCAGTCATAGGATTAGGTTCACTTTATATTTCTGTATTTCTATTATAGATTTATTTAGGTTTCTCTCTCTCTCTCCCTCTTTCCCACCCTTTTCAGTGATCCTTTTCATTGTAGAGGTTCTGCAGCTGCACCTAACCAGTCCTATGGCTCCAGCTTAAGACCCAATACTGAGTCTTAAATGGCAGTCTAGATCTCCTTTCCCACAGAGAAGTCAAAGTTACAACTGCTTGTGCAGACAGGACTAATATATTTGTTCAATTCCTGGTCAGGAGGCTTAGCTACAAACTTTGAAATACTTGACAAAACTTCTCTCAGCTTCTATTTCTTATGAATGAGGGAGCCCACCCAACCTTCAGATCTAGGTTCACATACATGGACATTTTTCCTTTCCCTTCACCTACATGACTTGCCACTTCCTGTACACATACTCAGAAATCAGAACTTTAGCCCCACTTATTGTAGCATTTTTTAAAATCACTTTTTGGTCTTTGGGTGTTGAGTTTGCTAAGCTCTTTGTAGATTTTAGATACTAGCCCTTTATCTGATATGTCATTTGCAAATATCTTTTCCCACTCTGTCAGTTGTCTTTTGGTTTTGTTGACTGTTTCCTTTGCTGTGCAAAAGCTTTTGATCTTGATGAAGTCCCAATAGTTCATTTTTTCCCTTGCTTCCCTTGCCTTTGGCTTAGCAAACTCAACACCCAAAGAACAAAGAATCCAATCAAGAAATGGGCAGAGGACATGAACAGACATTTCTGCAAAGAAGACATCCAGATGGCCAACAGACACATGAAAAAGTGCTCCACATCACTGGGCATCAGGGAAATACAAATCAAAACCACAATGAGATACCACCTCACACCAGTCAGAATGGCTAAAATGAACAAGTCACGAAATGACAGATGCTGGCGAGGATGCGGAGAAAGGGGAACCCTGCTACACTGTTGGTGGGAATGCAAGCTGGTGCAACCACTCTGGAAAACAGTATGGAGGTTCCTCAAAAAATTGAAAATAGAGCTACCTTATGACCCAGCAATTGCACTACTGGGTATCTATTCTAAAGATACAAACGTAGTGATCCAAAGGGGCACGTGTACCCGAATGTTTATAGCAGCAATGTCCACAATAGCCAAGTTATGGAAAGAACCTAGATGCCCATCAACAGATGAATGGATAAAGAAGATGTGGTATATATATACGATGGAATACTATGCAGCCATCAAAAGAAATGAAATCTTACCATTTGCGATGACATGGATGGAACTAGAGCGTATTATGCTTAGCGAAATAAGTCAACTGGAGAAAGACAACTACCACATGATCTCCCTGATATGAGGAAGTGGAGATGCAACGGGGGTGGGAGTTAAGGTGGTAGGAAAAGTAAAAATGAAAGAAGATGGGATCGGGAGGGAGAAAAACCAAAAGAGACTCTTAATGTCATAAAACAAACTGAGGGGGGTGGGGGGAAGAGGGGTTGGGTGAGGGTGGTGGGGTTACATCATATGTTTAAATAAAGCTTAAATAAAGTAAAAAAAAAATCACTTTTTGGTTCACAGAGATATTTATGTTGTTTTTTTTTAATTAAGTTGTATTTTTATTTTTAAAAGTTATTTTATTAGTCATTTCATACATTTGAGACAGAGGAAATTTACTGAAAGAAATTACACTGTCATATCTATTGGAAGACCTTAATTTTCAACTGTCACTCTTAGTATATGCCTCATGCCTAAAAGTGGTTGGAAGCTGAAGGGTCACCAAAATACACTAGAAGAATTTGAAGAAAGAAAAAGAAATATTAGTCTGATGGAGATAGATAATATAAAGAAACCACAAAAAATTAAAAAACACCCTCATCATTATCTTCAGACATACTAAGGACAAAATCCATGGTTAAAACAATTAAAGTTGAATATTTACTAGAACTAATAAAGAACTAATATCCAATATATATAAAGAACTTACACAACTCAGTTATGAAAAAAAATCCAACTAAAAAATGGGCAGATGATCAGAACAAACATTTCTCCAAAGAAGACATACAGATGGCCATCAAATAAATGAAAAGATGCTCAACATCACAAATCATCAGGGAAATGCAAATCAATACCACACTGGGACATTGCTTCATATCTATCAAAATGGCTATTATCAAAATGGCTATTCTCAAAATGACAAGAAATAAGTGTTGGTGAGGATGTGGAGAAAAGGGAACCTTCATACACTGTTGATGGGAATGCAAAATGGTGCAGCCACTATGGAAAAACAGTATGGAGAATCCTCAAAAAATTAAAAATAGAACTACCATACAATCCAGCAATTTTACTTCTGGGTATTTATCTGAAGAAAAGGAAAACACTAATTCAAAGAGGTATATGCACACCTATGTTTACTCTAGCATTATTTATAACAGCCAAATATGGTAGCAACCTAAATGTCCATTGATAGATGAATGGATAAAGAACATGTATATAACATAAAAAGAACGAAATCTTGCCATTTGTGACAAAATGGATAGAGCTAGAGGATATTATGCTAAATGAAATACATTAGACAGAGAAAGACAAATACATTATAATTTTTACTTATATGTGGTATCTAAAAACAAACAAGCAAACAAACAAAATAAAAGAGAAATAGATCCACAGATATGGAGAACAATCTGGTGGTTGCCAGAAGAGAGGAGGGTGAATGAATGGGCAAAATACGAGAAGGGGGTTAAAAGACACAAAGTTCCAGTTACAAAATAAAACAGGGAGATGCAATGTACAACATAGGGGATATAGTTAATAATATTGTAACAATTTTGTATGCTGACAGATGGTAGCTACGTTTATGGTGGTGATCACTTTATAATGTATATAAATGTTAAGTCAGTATGTTGTACACCTGAAACTAATACAATATTGTATATCAACTGTACTTCAATTAAAATAGATTAATAAAACAAAATTTAAAATAAAAACAAGATTTTGCAAAAGTAAAGTGTTATTTACTTAGAAACAAAGTGAAGTTGGAGGATAAAGTCAAGTTTTCCATAAAGTGTAACACAGAAACAGTAGAAATGAAAACTATAAGAGAAAAGGCAAAAGATTTACATAATTGATCCAGAGCCTAAACAGCAGATTTGGTCCAGAACATACTGAAGTATAAGAATAAGAAATACCTATATCAGAGAAGTAATAACAGGTAATTTTTTTCAAAATTTAAGGGTATAGAACTCTGAACTGTAAGAAGAATGTCCATCTGGTGCTCAGCATAATGAAAAATAATATAATCACCCTATGACAAATCATCATGATGTTTCAGAACAGGGAGCATTGATAGAATTATTAGTTATATGCAAAGTAATAATTCATATGGATTATATTTTCAAAACAGCAAGAATGAATGCTAGAAATTAATATCTTCAGAAATCTGCATAAATATTATTTTCAACCCAGAATTAAGTAGCCAGCCAAGCTATCAATTAAATATGAGGACAAAATAAAAACAAACAAGGTTCCAGAAAAAATTAACTACCAGTCACTATTATGTGAGAAGCAACATAAAGATGTGCTCTGGAAATACACAGTTAGTCAACCAGGAAAAATTAAGACACCATATCCGGGAACAAATGTAATCATACCAGGAGTGAATTTAAGAGAATTCCTTGGATTATAATGAAAAAATATTCTTAGAGATAGGGTATAAGTCTAGATGGTAGTCAGAAGATAGGTCTGGTAAGGAAGTTTTCATGGAATAGAGAGATAACAGAATATCAGATATGGTAGAAGGTTTAGGAAAAAAATAGGATTTATGTTTACTGGACAGAGCAAGAGAGTAAAGGAATGGCAAATAGAAAGCTGATGGAAAGTAAACTGTAAAGAAAGAGAGGGCAATAACAATGTATTATTAGGCTTTATAGTGAACACTATTAGCATAAATATCATCATGTTAATATAACTATTGTTTTAACTAACAGACTTACTATTTCTGATGTATGTGGGAGATGAGATGCAGATGTTGTATGAGGAATAATGCCTAAAATCAATACAAGATATATAGCACAATATGCATTATATTTACAGACATGGAGGTAATTGCCAGAAGACACAGCAAGAGTGGTTGTAGAGGGAATGTACTGGGGCATGAGATTGCCATTAATAACTATCTGTTTTTTTAAACTATGTGTATGCATTATGTAGATAAATGCAAAGAACTCAGTTCTTCTCTCTTTCTTTTAGAAAGCTTTTCATGATCCAGTTCACTAATTATCTCCTGACTCAACCAAAAAACAAAGAAGATGATGGGCAACCATTTTCTATTTCTTCCAAGAATGGTACCTAAGTAGCACCATTTTAGATGCATGGGAGATTTAGTACATTGACTGGATACCTTAGGTCATCAGGACTCGATCTGTCTTGCTGAATAGGTGGAGAAAGTTGGCGCTTGGGATTTGTTAACACTTAACTCATTGTTGCGATCATCTCTGCAGTGTCTCCCTTATATCCACTGTATCTCTATCACTCTGCTCATACAAACACTTTCTAATTCTTTGCTCCAAAGCCTTTTCTCTCTCTCCAGTTTTCCTCAAAGGGAACTCTATCCTATTTACCACTGTATTTCTAGTGCCAAAACTTTGGTATTTAATATGTGACCAGCAGACCTTGGTTTAAGAGTGTTAATTAATATATAGATATGTATTTTGAAAGACTGAACTGTGTCCATCCACACGGTGGACAATTTAAAAAGCCAAGTCTCCAGCTTACCTATTCACCAGCTCATTACACTTGGAGAAGTTGTTTAAACTCTCTGAGGCTTGTGTTTTCACTTATTCAGTGGTGATAATGCTAGCTAAACATCTCATGGGACTGTTGCTAATATCTGGAGGGAAGATGAAAGTAATATGGAGTAACAATCTATACAGGTGAAGGGATTGCATGAGTGATGTTATAATGATTATCCAGCACTTAGGAGGTGAAAGTGAAGGAATCTTTCAGGTCTTATAGTCCTTTCTGAACATCGAGGCTGGTCTTTCAAATCTAGCAAAATGGTTAAGTTCGCAATGATGGTCAGCACCAACTACAACTCCCAGCATGGGAGGCTCAATAAAGTAAAGGGGGAAGGTAGAATAAATAAGGTAAGTCTGGGTACTGGATGAGTTTAAATGATGTCACCTTATAAAGAAATTCATAAGAGGGTTTTCTGTCCCTGGGCTCTGCATGTGCTGAATATACACTGCAGTCTTCAGATTTATTGACAAGATATCAGCAAAAGGTGAGCTGCCGACAAATCTAATAAAAGTTGGACAGCCCTGTGCACAAATAGCTCCCACTGCAGGCCAACAAAATGAATAATATCTCCGTGAGTGTGCATGTGTGTGTGTTGTGTAAACAAACTTTACCCCAAATAATTCTCTAAAATCTGCTTATCTACTCACTCTCCCCCCTCGCCATTGGGAAATGAGAATTGAAAATATTTAAATACTGGCAGAGGGATGGGATCTGGGTGGCAAACCAATATTCTCCATTAAAGTCCGAGATTTAAAGATCCATTTATCAAAACCTTTGGTGTGTGCCCAACTCTTCCTGAATTAATGCATGCATGCATATGAAAATCAATGTTTCCTGCCCATATAAACACTGCAGCTCTGAATCAATCTCTCAAAGCCGAAGAGGGTTAAATATTTAAACAAGCTATGTATTGAAATACATTTTTAATGCTGTGAAGTCATTCTGATGAAAGATTACTCAGGAGCCTTCATTACTGAGTGTAGAGAGTAATGTGGTATTATCAGAACAGATGGCCCAGCTGTCTGTGGGCTCTGGCCCCCCTCAGGGTAGATACTACTCCTAGAGTCAGCTGTTGGTAGCCAGTGGCCTGAATGGATGGCTGCCTGCATGCCACACATCCCTACATGACAGCCATGCTGGCTGCTGTCTCCGAGAACATTTCCTTAAGGAGTCAAATGCTGCTTTGCTTTGATTTGATTTCTTTGTAAGCACTTCATGTTTGTGCTGTTTGTTTCAAGCAGAAGCTGTTGTTCAAGAATCCAGAGCAGACAAGCTGACCATTCCACTGCTGGTCATCTGACTACTGCTGGGTTACTCTTAAAAGTCTGCATGGGGTGTGACTTAAGGCTACCCTATTTTCTTACTGGTTTCTGATCAGGCATTATAGTGAATAGAAAGCCCACCTCATTGCACTTAAATTCAAAAGTCTGAGCTATGATGCTTTTTTTCCCTGGCTTACTAGCTGCTGACATTTGGGAAACTGCTGTGACCCCAGTTATTTTTATATGGGATCGCAAATGTTCCTTTCCTTTATAGCTTTCTCTGACTAGATTTTTAAGTCATAGAATTGTAGAAAAGAATCATAGAGAAAATATCAGTGATTGAAAGAGGACTGGACTCAGAGCCAGGTAAAGGGATCTTGTCTCTGAATGTCTTTTTAAATGTTGCATCTCTAAAATAAGATGAACTTTCCTCTCTTACCCACTTCTGTTGAAAATCTTGGGGAATCTGCTAAAATATTGAAAAACACACATTAGTTGTTAAAAATATATGTTTCCAATTGTGAGAACCAGAGATGGGAAAACAGGAGAGGTTCTGACAGTGAGGAGGAGGGGTTTGAGGTGTGGCCAGTAGAGTCAGTACATTTCAGAGCACGCAAGTAATTTATAACTGAAACTCTGTGCTATCCCACCTAAGTCATATTAGTTAAGCGGCTGTTCATTCTTGCTCTCCAAGCCCTATATGTTGCGGAAGGGAGCCTGTCATGAAAAGCAACCATCTGAGGCTAAATTTATTTCAGTACCAATCAGTTCAGAGCTAGAAGCCACATGGGGTTCAATGAGATAAATGATGAGCACACATTGTGATTTTGCATCTAGATGATGAACGAAATTTAAAGGTAAATGAGATAACTGGCAAAAATCATTATATTCTTGGGTTAAATACTGACCCTCTTAGACATTTTTGAAATTTTCTAATAGTAAGTTGGTGCTGGTATTGGTAATAGGTATTCAGTAAAGAATGACACTCTTTCCCGGGAGATAAAGTAAAAAACACAAGCTATTACAAGTAGCAACAATTTTCTGTGGAAAAGCATGAAAAAGAAGAGTTGGAGAGGATTTAAAAGGAACACTTGGCAGCTCTCACATATAGCCTCCTTGTTACAACCTCACTAATTTGACAAGGATCAAATCATCAACTGTAAGAGGAATTGGAGCCAGACCTTTTGAGTCACAGACTGATAGCTGCCATTTTCATTAGGTAAAGCCTGTCATTCCCTCTGCTTGCTTATTAGCTGTGGAAGCTGATGGCTAGATATGTACAGCAGGGGCAGGCAGGTGCCAAGCCCCATAGCCTGCACTAAGTTTGGCATGTTCAGGGTCCCCAGTTTCATTTTTTTTTTCTACAGACTAAGTAGTTTCTACATCCTGCTTATTAATTTCACTTCTACCCATGAGGCATTACAGCTATATGACTGCATCCAACGATATGTCCCTACTCACAATGTCACCAATTCATTCTGTCCCCCTGTGACTCAGATGGTTGAACCACTTGCTTCCTAATCAAGTCAATGATTCATTCTGAAATTATAAAAGTCAAGGGTCATGCATGGATTTGATCAATGGAGTTCAAGCCATGGACCCAATACATGAATCCACTGGAATATTCTACATAATTTCTTGCTTCTTATGCTTTTGTTTTCTTAATTTCTTCTACCTGGAATATCTCTAAGCCACTATTGATATGGAATTTCTACATGCCACTATGTGCTGCACGGAATTTTTCCCACCCTCTCTGTCCCTAAGTAAGCTTTAAGTAAGGCCCCCATGAAGCATTCCCTAACCAAGTAGCCTACGGAGTTATTTTACTCATTAGAACTATACTACCTCTGGACACCTGGGTGATGCAGTAGTTTGGATGTTCCACTCTTGGCTTCTGCTTGATCATGATCTCATGGGTCATGGTATGGAGCCCCCAGTGGGGCTCTGTGTTCAGTGTGAAGTCTGCTTGGGATTCTCTTCCTCTTCTTCTGACCCTCCCCCAACTCAAACACATGTGCACACACTTGTGCTCTCTCTCTCAAAATAAATAAATAAATGAATCTTAAAAAAAAAAAGAATTACACTACTTCATGATCTTTGAAATACTCCTTTGTCACATAAAATACATATCACACTAACAGCTATGTATTGGAGA
>RCUC01089400.1:0-60813 GCA_003697995.1 Taxidea taxus jeffersonii
GTCTCCTTTAAGATGCAACAAACAGTCCTGCAAAATGGCTAGGATTCCTTCCACTTTTCAGTAGAGGTAACTGTGAGAGACATTCTGTTATTTGTTGAAGTTGCACAATGGCACGTCTGGAATTCCAGCTCACTGTGATTCTTCTCCCTCAGAGCTCATCATTTCCATTTTCTATAAAGAACATATCTTGCATGTCTTAATAAATGTCTGAACAATAAATAAATAAAAAGCTACCATGTGGAAGATACATTTTGTATTGCCCTGGAAAGAATGCGTGGGTAGCACTTACACAGAATAGTGTTTGATATTTGCCATTTTATTCATTCATTCATTCATTCACTCATTCACTCATTCACTTACTTACAAACACCACAGTACTAGGTCATTTCATTTTCCTAATGATTTGCCTCTTCTAAAGAACTTGTTTTCACGTAAAATCTCACATAGCTTCTACCCTTATTTTGTGAGGCAGGTAAGGCAGATAGAATTACTACTATTTTATAAGTAATACCGCTCAAAGGGACTATGTGCTTTACCCAAGGTTGGAGAGCATATCATAATCAGAGTTCCATGTCTCCTCTCATCATATAGTCCATGTTCTTTCAACCACAGCCTTCTGCTTCTCACAACATCTCACTGTAAGATGAGGCATTAGATAGTCACAAGTGCATGAACATGTAGGAGTCCAAAGGACTATACAGTCCATTTTGGCTGGCTGGATAATCTATGAAAACATAGATTAAAAATTCCAAATCAACATTCGGGTACACGTGCCCCTTTGGATCACTACGTTTGTATCTTTAGGATAGATACCCAGTAGTGCAATTGCTGGGTCATAAGGTAGCTCTATTTTCAATTTTTTGAGGAACCTCCATGCTGTTTTCCAGAGTGATTGCACCAGCTTGCATTCCCACCAACAGTGTAGGAGGGTTCCCCTTTCTCCACATCCTCGCCAGCATCTGTCATTTCCTGACTTGTTCATTTTAGCCATTCTGACTGGTGTGAGGTGGTATCTCATTGTGGTTTTGATTTGTATTTCCCTGATGCCCAGTGATATGGAGCACTTTTTCATGTGTCTGTTGGCCATCTGGATGTCTTCTTTGCAGAAATGTCTGTTCATGTCCTCTGCCCATTTCTTGATTGGATTATTTGTTCTTTGGGTGTTGAGTTTGCTAAGCTCTTTGTAGATTTTAGATACTAGCCCTTTATCTGATATGTCATTTGCAAATATCTTTTCCCACTCTGTCAGTTGTCTTTTGGTTTTGTTGACTGTTTCCTTTGCTGTGCAAAAGCTTTTGATCTTGATGAAGTCCCAATAGTTCATTTTTTCCCTTGCTTCCCTTGCCTTTGGCGTTGTTCCTAGGAAGAAGTTGCTGCGGCTGAGGAAGTGGAGATGCAACGGGGGTGGGAGTTAAGGTGGTAGGAAAAGTAAAAATGAAAGAAGATGGGATCGGGAGGGAGAAAAAACCAAAAGAGACTCTTAATGTCATAAAACAAACTGAGGGGGGTGGGGGGAAGAGGGGTTGGGTGAGGGTGGTGGGGTTACATCATATGTTTAAATAAAGCTTAAATAAAGTAAAAAAAAAATTCCAAATCAAATAATTATTAGTATTTTAGATTTATATCTTCCCTACTAATGTAAAGGAGTTCAGAGATGTACAATTAAACATCCTGACTTTTGAAATGGAAGAATATGACTTTTCAATCTTTGGGGGAAAATTTTTACACCAGGGTTCAGTGGTAACAAAGAATTCCATAGGGAGCTTCCTTGCTGCCTTCTTCTCTCTCCTCTATTACTGTTTCTTTCAGGATTAGCAAAAGTTCTTTCCTCTTCTTTCCTTTGTCTGCTAAAGCAAAGTGCAGAGTTTCACGAGATACCTTAGCTACAGCCTAATTCCACCGCTCATATTAGTTACTTTGTTTTATGTGGAACTTTATAATTTACAGAGTTCTTTCCCATATATTGTCTTTTAATTTTAAACCACCTGGTTTCATAGTTAGACCAGAACTTTTGTATCCATATTTTAGGAGTGAAGCAACTGAGGTCCAGAGAGGTCGAAAGACTTTTCCTAGTCACACAGCTATGTTAGTCACACACTAACAGAGCTGACTCAGGAGGCTCCAATAAGCACAAATTAGAAAAACGGATGCTAAGGAGATTTTGAAGTTAGCAGCAGCACTTAAACCTTTCAGGAAAACTTAGATTTGTTTTCAGAGCTACCTTCAATCTTGTTTTTTAGGATAATCTGTTTACCTATTCTGGTATGGAACAATCTTGTTTTCTTGTGTTCAGAACTTCTCTTAGAAAAAGGTAAAGTGGATAAATTGTTCTCATGACAGTTCCAGGTTTTTGGATGGACCCAGAAATTGTTTCCTGAATCTGTTGAGTGCTCCCAGTGATTGAGATTTTGGCTGGAGATTCTTTTGGCAGTTCACTCAAGTGCAACCCTCCTACTTTCCGTCTCTCTGCTTGTTTTTGTCAAGTTAGGATGCGACTTACGTAGGTCTGACCATTTGTCAAAGAGGCCAAGAATGAAAACAAACTGTGGCATCTATTTACACTTTCATAGGTTAACCACACTATTCGCTTAAAAAAAAAAACCACAAAAACCAAACAAACCTGGTAGGGGCGCCTGGGTGACTCAGAGGGCTAAGTCTCTGCCTTCACCTCAGGTCATGGTTTCAGGGTCCTGGGTTGGAGCCCTGCATTGGGCTCTCTGCTCAGCAGGAAACCTGCTTCCCCCTCTCTCTCTGCCTGCCTCTCTGCCTACTTGTGATCTCTCTCTGCGTCAAATAAATAAATAAAAATAAATTTAAAAAAACTGGGATATAACTGATATATAACACAATAATTTCAAGTGTACAACACAATAATTCTGTATTTATATACACTGTAAAATCACTACCACAAAAAGTTTAGTTAACATATCACCATCTATGGTAAAAATTTTTTTCTTGTGATGAGAGCTTTTAAGATTTACTCTCTTAGGAACTTTCACATATATAATAAAATATTATTAATTATAGTCACCACACTATACATTACATCCCTATGACTTATTTATTTTATAACTGGAATTTTGTATCTTTTGACCCCCTTCACCCATCTTTTCCACCCCTACCTCCCATCTCTGGCAACCATCAGTCCAGTCCGTTCTCTGCATCTATGAACTTGGTATATTTTAAAATCCTACATACAAGTAAGATCTTTTTTTTTTTTTTTTAAGATTTTATTTATTTATTTGAGAGAGAGAGAAAGCATGAAAGATGAGAAGGTCAGAGGGAGAAGCTGACTCCCCATGGAGCTGGGAGCCTGATGTGGGGCTCTATCCCAGGACTCCAGGATCATGACCTGAGCCGAAGGCAGTCGCTCAACCAACTGAGCCACCCAGGCGCCCCAAGTAAGATCTTACCATATTTGTCTTTCTCTGACTTAGCACAATGCCCTCTAGGTCCATGCACGTTGGTGCAAATGACAAGATTTCATTCTTTTGTATGGCTGAATAATATCCTATTATATATATTATATAGGCTATATTTTTTTCTTGGTAGTGTCCTTTGGAGAAAAGTGTTTATTTGTATATGACTAATTTATCTATTTTTTCTCATAAGGAAACTATTGCCTAACATACATACACACTTTTTTATACACCGATAGATGTGAATAGATACAGATATCTGTCTATAAATGCATATACATATATATATATTTCTACCACATTTTCTTTATTCATTCATCCATCACTGGATACATGTTGTTTTTATGTCTTGGCTATTATATATAATGCTGCAGTGCATGTATCTTTTTGAGTTAGTTTTTTTGTTTCTTCAGATAAAAGCTCAGAAGTGGAATTGCTAGATTATTGAGGGAAGTTCCGACTCTTTTCTGTAGTGGTTGCACCAATTTACATTCCCACCAATAGTGCACAAGGATTCCTTTTTCTTCACATCCTCGCCAACACTTGTTATTTCTTGCCTTTTTGATAACAGCTGTTCTAATAGGTGTGAGATGATATCTTATTGTGCCTATTTGCTTTTTAAAGAAATTATTATGACAGCTTCATTTCCTTGTTGTATTATTTTTATAATAGCTTTATTAATATACATATATATAAAACTTATATCCTACAAAATTTATGTCCTATAAAATTCACACTCTTAAATTGTATGATCTAATGGTTTTTAGTATATTCAGAAAGTTGTGCAACCATTACCACCATCAAATTTTAGAATATTTTCATCAGTCTGAAAAGAAACCAAGATCCATTAGCAGTCACTTCTTATACCTCTCCTCCAGCTCCTGGCAACCAGCAATCTACTTCTGTCTTTATGGATTTACCTATTCTGAATATGTCATATACATGGATTATACAGTATGTGGTCTTTGATTGCTTCTTTCACTTGGCATAATGTTTTCAAAGTTCATCCATGTTGTAGCATGCATATGGTAGCATGTATTATAACATGTACTCATTTGTTTTTATTGCTGAATAATGTTCCACTGTATGGATATATCAAATTTTGTTTGTCCTTTTATCAACTGATGGCCATTTGGCTTGTTTCTGTTTTTTGGTTATTACAAATATTATTACCATGAACATTTATATGCAAATTTTTTGTGGACATATATTTTTTACTTCTCTTAGATATATACCTAGGACTGGAAGTGTTGGGTCATTTAGTAACTGTATGTTTAATATTTTGACTAATCTTTCTTTACAAAGAGGCTGGACTGTTTTATTTCACCAGCAATGCACAAGGGTTTCGATTTCTCTATACTCATTCTAAGCACTTGTATATCTTTTCCAGTTTTTATTTTAGCTATTCTAGTTGGTGTGGAGTGCTTTTTCATGGTTTTGACATTCATTTCCCTAATGACTAATGATGTTGAGCAACTTGTCTTGTGCTTTTCTTGCCATTTGTATGTCTTCTTGAGAAAAATATGTTGATTTAAATCCTTTGTCCATTTTTTTTTGTCCATTTTTTTTTAACTTGGGTATAAGTCCCTTATCAGATATATGCTTTGCAAATATTTTCTCCATGTTTGTGGACTGTCTTTTTGTTTTCTTGGTAGTGTCCTTTAGAGAAAGTATTCAATTTGTATTTGTCCAATTTGTCTATTTTCTTCTTGTTAAGAAACCATTGCCTAACATAAAGTCATGAAGAAATACTTCTAAGTTTCCTTCTCAAGATTTTATAGTTTTAGCTCATCATTTAGGTCTATAGTAAATCTTCAGTTAATTTTTTAAAAGATTGTATTTATTTGTTTGACAGAGAGAGAGAGTGCAAGCAGCAGGGCAGGAGAGGGAGAAGCAGGTTCCCTGCTGAGCAGAGAGCCTGATGTGGAACTGGATCCCGGGACCTGAGCCAAAGGCAGACACTTAACTGACTAAGCCACTCAGGTGCCCTCAGTTTATTTTTATATATGATATGTGATAGGAGCTCAACTTTATTAGTTGAACTAATTATTAGTATCTGGATAATCAGTTGCCCCAGCACCATTTGTTGAAAAGACTATTCTTCCTCCCCCCCCCCATCCCCGCCAGCCATTGAATAGTCTTGGCACCCCTGTTGAACATCAATTGACCATAAAGTCTGGGTTTAATTCTTAACTCTCAATTCTATTTTATTAATCTATTGTCTGTTCTTTTGCCAGTACCATGCTGTTTCAGTTTCTGTAGCTTTGTACTAAGTTTTGAAATGAAAAAGTATAAATTCTCTAACTTGGTTCTTATCTAAGATTGTTTCAGCTATTTTGGGTCCCTTGCATTTCCATATAAATTTTAGGACTAGTGTGCTAATTTCTGCAAAAAGGCAGCTTCATAAATCAATTTACTGAATATTGCCATCACAACATTAAATCTTCAGATACATGAACATGGATGACTTTCCATTTCTTTAGATTTTCTTTGATATTTTTAGTGGTGTTTAATAGTTTTCAGTATACAAGTCTTGCACTTCTTTTATTAAATCTATTCTTAAGTATTTAATTCTTTTTGATACAATTTTAAGTGGAATTGTTTTCTGAATTTCATGTTTGGACATTTTATTGTTAGTGTTTAGAAATTAGGATTTTTATATATCGATCATGTATTTAGTACCTTACTAAAGACTCGTACTAGTTCTAATAGGGTATTTTTGTATGCATTTGTGAGGATTTCTTTGTTAAAAATCTGCAAGTAGAGATCGTTTAAATTCCATTTTTATCTTAAAGTTTGTTTTCTCTGATCTTGTTTTAGTTGCTCTAGCTTTCTTTTGGTTACTGTTTGCATGTTATATAATTTTCAGTCATTATAGATATAATTTATTTGTGTCTGTGAATTTAAAGAATGTCTCTTCTAAGCAGCATTTATTTGAATTTTTTAAAACCATGTGCTGATCTCTGCCTTTTGATAGAGTGTTTAATCCAATTACATGTATTTAATGTAATTTATGCTTAAGTAGAATTTATGCCTGATATTTTGTGTTCCCTGTTTTGTGTCCTTTTTTATTTCTCTATTTGTGCCTTCTTTTGTGTTAAATCGGTATTTTTTTAGTATTCTAATTTAATTTACTTGTTTCCTTTATTTGTATATTTTTCAGTTATTATCATAGTTGTTGCCCTGGAGATTACAATTCTCATTTTAATTTAAAACAATCTAATTCAGATTAATACCAACTTAATTTTAATGGTATACAAAACTTTGTTCTAATAGTGCTCCATTCTCTCCTGCTCCCTTGTGCTATTTATCATACAAATTACATTTTTGTATACTTATCAGCACATACCATTGTTTAATACAGTTGTCCTTTGAATAAGATAAGTAGAGAGTTACAAACATACATTTTTATGGTCTTTTATATTTACTTATGTTGTTAGCCTTTACCAGTGTATTTTATTTCTTTGTGTACATCTGAGTTACTATTGTCCATTTATTTTAGCCTAAAAGGCTCCTTTTACTATAGGAGGGCTGGTGATAAAATATATTTTTTTTCTTAATCTGGAGTATCTTAATTTCTTCTGCATTTTGAATTATAGACTTGGTGTTCATAGAATTTTAGACTAGCATTCTTTTTCTTTCAGCACTTTGTGTCCTACTGCCTCCTGGGCTACATAGTTACTGATGAGAAGTCACCTGTTAATTTTAATTTTATTGAAACTCCCTTGGATATGATGAGTTGTTGTTTTTTATTTTTTTAAGATTTTATTTATTTATTTGATAGACAGAGATCACAAGTAGGCAGAGAGGCAGGCAGAGAGAGAGGAGGAAGCAGGTTCCCTGCTAAGCAGAGAGCTGAATGCGGGGCTGGATCCCAGGATACTGGGATCATGACCTGAGCTGAAGGCAGAGGCTTTAACCCACTGAGCTACCCAGGTGTCCCTGATGAGTTGTTTTTCTGTTGTTGCTTTGAATAGTCTCTCTCTCATTTTTTCTTTTTTTTCCTCCCAGTTTTCAGCATTTTGACTGTGATGTGTTTAGGTCCAGATCTCTTTGAGTTTATCCTACTGGACTCCATTGAGCTTCTTGGTTGTTTAGATTAATATATATTAATGAATTAACATGTACTAATTAATTCATTAATATGTATATATTATCAAATTGGGAAGTTTGGCAACTTTTTTTAAAAGATTTTATTTATTAATTTGACAGAGATCACAAGTAGGCTGAGCGGCAGGCAGAGAGAGAGCGGGGGAAGCAGGCTCCCTGCTGAGCAGAGAGACTGATGCGGGGGCTCAATCCTAGGACCCCAAGAACGTGACCTGAGCCAAAGGCAGAGGTCCAACCCACTGAGCCACCCAGGTGCCCCAGTTTGGCAACTTTTTCATCATATATTCTTTTTGTTGTTTTCTATCTCTCCTCTCATTATACATATCTTGGTATGCTTGATGATGTCCTATATGTTTCCAAGGTTCTGTTCATTTTCCATCACTTTATCTTTTTGTTCCCCAACTGCATAATCTCAATTGATATGTCTTCAAGTTTGTTGATTCTTTCTGTTACTAGTATGTTCGGTCTTCTACTGAGACCCTCTAATGGATTTTTTATTTCAGTTATTATATTTTTAAATTCCAGAATTTCTACTTGCTTCTTTGTAATAATTTCTATCTCTTTGCTGACAAGGGATTGTTCTCATAATTTTCTTTAATTCTTTAGACACCATTCCTTTGGATCCTTCAACATATTTATGATTGTTTTTTATAAGTCTTTTTAAGTAAGTCCAATATCTATACTTTCTCAGGCATAGTCCCTATTGATTACATTTTTCACCTTGTGTATGGTCCATACTTTCTTATTTCTTTGCATATATAGGATATATATATACATATATATGTATATATATGTAATTTTTTAATTGTGGTTTTTTGGGGTTTTTTTGCTCAGAACTACATATTTTAAAATGATACAATATGACAACTCTTGAGATCAGATTCTCTCCTCTGCAGAACTTGTTGTTGCTGTTGGTTATTGTTATCTCTGTTTGCTAAGTGACTTTCTGGAATTAATTCTCTAAAATATGTTTTATTTATTATATGTGTCCCCTCACATCTCTGCTCAGTTGGGTTAATAGTCAAGGAAATCCAATTTTGTCTTTTTTAGAAATTAACTCTCCCTGAATTGTTACAAGCCATTGGTTAACATCCAGAGTTCTGAAAAAGTTGATTTTGGCAATTGTTGCCAGTATTTGCATTGTTTTTACAGGGGAGTGGATTTTCCAAGGTCTTTCCTCATCATTCCAGAATTGCTTCCTTTTGCATTATTTCCTATTAAGTTTTACCAAGACTAATGGAAAAATGTGCCCCCCCTGAGGATTCCTAGCTCCATTTGCCTCACATCATTTTTTCTAGAAGTATTGTTAAAGGTTGTGGACCTGAACACCAGATTGTCTTCTAGTGAACAGAGAATCTTATTTTGAATTCATATTTTTTGACATTATTCAAGAGTACTTACTGTATGTCATTAGAAACAATATTAGAACTTGTAACTAAGTCCTATTCCTCCTATCTACTTTACTTCTCACTAATGTAAATATGCCTTTCTCAATCCACCTGGGCCATCTTATATAGATAATAAAATCTAAGTGTAGTCACTATTTACTACTAGTCAGCAATTTTATTAAGTGCTTTACTTGCATTATTTTATTTGACGTTCACAAAAACTTGATGCTGTTGGTACTTTTGTTTGTCCCATTTTACAGTAGAGGAAACTGAAGTTTGAAAGGCCAAGCTACTTGTCTAAGGCCGCCCAGCTAGTAAGTATCAAACCTGGTACCCAGGAAGTCTCCTTGTGGAGACATGTGCAGTGACTACATTCTGCCTATCCCTACCTCACAGAGTAAGAAAATGGGAGAGTTTGGAACGTGGAGGCAGACTAAATTAATCTTGAGGGATTTTCTTGGTAAAGATATTTTTGACACCATGAGTGTATATTCTTCTTCACCTTTGTTGATCCTTTATTCAGTACCATTAAGAGAAATCTTTAGATCTGCTTCATTAAGCTGACCAGTTAGAGGGAAATCAAACATTTTGGAAACATAGAACATCATATTAAATTATTTTTGAGATTTAAATGTAAAGATGAAAGTAAGAGGAATTTGAAGGCTAAGAGTATTTTTGTTGGGTAGAATAATTATAGTGATTTTTGGATAAAGAGAATTAAAATGCCAAGCATATGCCTTTTACATAATACTATTCTGGATGAAAGAATGAGAAATGTTTTACAGGAAGTTCATAAGGAGTGTTTTAAATAATTTTTAAAAATCAAGGTAAATACATTTTTCTGAATTTTATGTTGGAAAGGTCATAACAAAGTTTTTTTATTGTCTCTAAGAAAATTATGATTTCATTAGTGATGTTTATAATTACACATTTCTCAACTTGGAATTATAGTGTTAATTGCAATTATATTTACTTTTTTTTTTTTTTTAAGATTTTATTTATTTATTTGTTAGAGAGAGAGAGAGAGGGAGCACAGGCAGACAGAGTGGCAGGCAGAGGCAGAGGGAGAAGCAGGCTCCCTGCTGAGCAAGGAGTCCGATGCGGGACTCGATCCCAGGACGTTGGGATCATGACCTGAGCCGAAGGCAGCTGCTTAACCAACTGAGCCACCCAGGCGTCCCTTGCAATTATATTTAAATTTTTTAAGTAAAAATGCTCTACTCTGGGAGCCACATAAAAATATTTATTCACATATGATATTCTTTTTATTTTTTTTAAAGAAATAAAATTAACTTATATAGCTTGGAGAAACCATGAATTGAAACATATTTTCTAAGCTCGAGAAAGTAAAAAAAAAATGGATGTCTGGGTGTCTCAGTCAGTTAAGCGTCTGCCTTCAACTCAGGTCATGATCCTGGTGTCCTGGGATCAAGTATTGTATTGGGCTCCTTGCTCAGCAGGGAGCCTGCTTTTCCCTCTGCCTGCTGCTCCTCTTGCTTATGTTCTCTCTCCCTGACAAATAAATAAAAATTTAAAAAAAGAAAGTAAAAAAATTTTATTTCTTATTTTATATATATGTACACACAGATATTCTTAAAACATGCAAACATATTTTCTTCATAAATGAGAGCATTGAAGTCATAGTTGTATTTAACATTTTAAAGAGTGTTATTTTGAGTTGAATTTTTTATCCTGTTGATGTCCTTATATTTCTTCCCACTTGAAGGAAAAATCACCTGCATATTTACAGAGATTTTAAAGTCATGTTCAGTTTATCATGGAAGAAGATATTAATAACATTTTCTTTAAGGCATCCATGAAGATTTAGCCAAGAAGCTTCTAAGTAACTAATGGAAAAGGACCAAAGAGTGAAAGAAATATTCTGAAATATTTCTTCAGATTAGAGTGACTGGACATTCCACCTGTGGTAGCTGGTTTGTTGTTGGCCACCACGTTCTTCTGCCTGGCCACCATGCAGAACAGAGGGAAACAATCCTTGTATTATGGTCATGTGCTTGCACATCTGTTTTGGAAGTCTGGTGGATGTGCATTCTTTTAAGCTACAAACTCTAGCTTTTAAGCCTATGTTCAAGTTGCTTAGTTTGAGCTCTTAGTCATGTGTCCCCGGCCAGTTGGCCTGGGAGTGACTAGAAAGGTCTTTGAGAATTGCTGCTGACCGTAGAGTGTGGGGCAGCTTACTGCCACCTTCCATAAAAGGGAAATAATAGATATCTGGCTAGCCAGAAGCAACCTTACACAGCTGCTTCACATCAGACTTGCAGTCAGCTAATCTTGCTGGAAGATTAGCTGCTATAGACAGTTAGGCAGGTTATTGGATCAACATCTGGATTGTAGCCCTGTCAGTTGCTTCAGGCTTTGCCTCATTTAGCCAGATTTAACCAGAGATTTTTCCTGTGGGTGTTGCACCAGCCTTTGGACTCTAGGGACAGACTTTGGAACAGTAATACTTTCCCTCAGCATTCTGTCAGTTGCAGGTGTTTTTCTGCTGTGCAGTTCAAGATTGAAATAGTAATTGGTATTCAAAGACATTGGATCATAAAGGCAGAAGGTTATAGTGTAATAGAATTATCAGCTGTGGAGTTAGGCCAATCTGAATTTGCATCCTGGTTTCAATACATACAAGTGTTATGACTAGTTTTCTCATCTGTAAACAGTGGTAGTAGTATCTTCCTCATAGGCTGTAAAAAGGTTTAAGCTATTTAATGCATTTAAGTGTCTAACATAGTATCTGGCAAATATAAATCCAATTTGTTCTGGAAAGTTCTAACATAGTCTAATATTTGACAAATGATGTTAACTAAATGGGATATACCTCACTTTTTGTCCAAGATGTTCATGAATCAGAATACTCAATTCCAGATGACAGTAATTCTAATATATATAAATTTTAGTTTTTGAAATCTTGCTTACTATATCTTTTATTCAAACAATAACTATCTTAGTCCATTTGGGCTGCTATAACATAATATCATAGATCAGATAGCTTATAAAAAAACAGAAATTTATCTTGTGTTCAGAAGGCTGGAAGTTTGAGATCTGGGTGACAACACAGACAAATGGGGTTGCAGACTTCTCATATATCTTCACATGGTAGAAGGGGCTAGAAAACTCTCTGAGGTCTCTTATAAGAACACTAATCCCATTTATAAAGGCTACACTCTCATTACCTTATCATTTCCCAAAGGCCCCACCTCCGAACATCATCACATTGGGCATTAGGATTCTACCATGTGAAGTTTGGGGGGACACAAACATTCAGGCTAGAACAATAGCCATGTAGTAAATGTATACTATTATCTCCAGATTAGGTATTAGGATGCAGACAGAAGAAGCAGAATGCTGTTGCTATTCTAGAAGAGCTTGCAATCATCTTTTTTTAGCTTTGTGTGAGAAACCAATTAGCTTACTTCTATATTCTTTTGGTCTTAGAATTTGGAGCAGTACAGTACTGTGATATTGTACTGGACTTGAAGCAACATACTTCTCTTGGGGTTTTAATCATATATAGAGCATCCACAGAAGACCTACCAGTAATTTTCATATATATGTAATTATATGGGGCTATTACTGTGGTTTATCCAGCAGTGAAGAGCCCTAAAGTAAATCCTGGGATATCAAAATGTTTTCTGTTTCTAATAAGATATTCTGGCTAGTTACAACCTCTTAATTTTCCTTTGAATTGCATTTCTAAAACCATAGCGGGTGTTTTCTCTGCTGGGTAGTTGGATGATGGAACATGACCAGACATTGAGTTTTGAAAAAAAAATTGGCTAACAGGTGATATTAAGAATAGGAAGAAGAGGGGGCAGTGTTTTTAGATATGTCTCTTGTTCTGAGTTACTCAATTTTTATAAATTTGACCTTCAGGTTTTTTTCTTTTTGTTATGACTACAGTTTATTTGGATTGTGATATGGTCTAAAGGTTTGTGTCTCCCCCAAATTCATACATTGAAATTCTAATATCCAATGTGATGGTATTAGTAGGTGGGGCCTTTGGGAAGCGATTAGGTCTTGAGGGTGGAGCCCTCATGAGTGGGATTAGTAGAAGAGACCCCATGGAATTCTCTAGCCTCTTACATCATGTGAGGATGCAGAGAGAAGTCAGTAATCTGCAACCCAGAAAAGTTCTTTTACCAGAACCTGACCATGCTGGCACCCTGATCTTCAACTTCCAATCTCCGGAACTATGAGAAATAAGTTTTTTTTTGTTTATAAACCACTTAGTCTGTGGCATTTTCTTATAGCAGCCTGCATGGACTAAGACAATAGCCAAGCTTCTCAGTAGTAAATGAATCAGGATGAGAATTACTAGAACAATTATGGCCAGGTTTCTTAAACTATTGGAATATATGAAGCAATGATTAAGGAACTTAAAATCTGAGACATTGTTAATTGACAGTGAGATTTTCTAACTTGGTTTGAGTTTGGGCATCTAGAGGCTTCCATGAACAAATGCTCCATCCTGTTTTGTGTTATACAGACTGGTCTTAGAAGGGTGAAGGTCTGCTATTATTCAGATGATTCAAACTCCTGACCTCAAATGAGCAAATTATTTATAAATATGTATGTAGCCAATAGCTACATACATAAGCTAAGAATCCTTTCTTGAAATGTCTGGATAATAACGATAGCAATTATCTGTTTGTAAATGGAGCTTCCAAATTTTCCAAGTGCTCTCCACCTACCTTATCTTATTTGTAAGTTAGTTTCATTTGGTAATTTTAAAAAAACAGATGAGAAATTAGGATACAGGATTAGAGAGGTTAAGAGTTAAGTTTTACTTTAGTCTACATAGAATGTCATGGAGAGGGACTCAAACTTAAGTTTTTTGGCTGCAGATCCAACTCTCTTTGCCTTATATAACCCACCCCAATAAAGTCTAATAGCCATGTCATTCTCTCTGAGTTAAGCTCCATTTAGAATATGACTGATAAACATATGCATTTATAGAAGACTTTTAAAACTTGAAGTATTCTCTCAATTAGTCTCTTGCTTGGCTGATGCAAAATTCACCATGGAGTCAGCTTGCCTGTCATGTGGAATTTAACAGTGACAAATCACATTCCACATTGCTAGGCTTTTTACAGCATATTGAAACTTCATTGGCTGTAGATCTCTCTTTGAGGAATGGGAATGTGAACAGTACACTCACAGAACATAAAACATCTGTTAGATTTTCTTGTTGTTAAACAAGTAATTTTAGCAGAATTTTGAGATAAGAAATAGACTGCCAGTAACAAGTTGTGGAAGCTAGAAAAGTAATAATTACATGAGTTAGCTTCTGAGGGTTGGTTGTGTTTGTGTACTTAATCTTCTAGATGACCCTTGCATGAAGTATATCCCAACAATCTAACTTGACTGTGGCTTTTAATACCATGTACAAAGAAAAGTTTAGGCCAAAAATGAATGATTGTAACTTACAAATGGTATAATGGGGAAACACACAGAGCCAACATACTGAAGTGTTTTCTGTTATTTATACTAAAGAGTTATAGAAATTATATAGATGTAGGATATAATGACTCTAAATTATATACTTTTTACAATAGTCTTATTTAGTAACCTTTATCCTCCACTATGAATAGATTCTTTTCCAGAAGTGGGATGAGAGTAGGAAAAAGGACCAAAAAGTTCAGATAACCCTGAATTAGACAGTACTGGGTATAGCTGACTATCCTCCTTATTAAGGAAATATGCATTCCTTTTCCTTTGTACTAATAGAGGACATTTGACTTTCTCTTAGCCATCTTTCATCATTATAGTTAGTATGGCTGTGTTTTAGGTAACGGAATACAGATTTTTTTCCTTTCCATTATTCTTTGTAGTGAATTACTAGACGGCAAACTGGTAGGATTTTTGGAAATAATTGGGATATGGTAAGCGGCTATCATTCCCTAAAAAATAGATAAAGAAGCACTTTATGATAATACTTTGAATACTGTTTGACATATGCAATTATGAATGAACATTTAGAAACATGAAAGAGGATAGCAAGACCATTTTCTGATCTTTCCCATCCCTTTTGGAAATGTGTAAATTTGTATGTTCCTTGTACTAGGGAATTTATAAATAGTTATTCGAACTCTTGAGATAAATAAAAAATGGATGTTCAAGTTTTCAGGCCTTTCTTATAGAAAGATGGAAGGAGAGGTGTTGACCAATGTGAGCACAAGTGTTTTCTTCTTTTTTTTTTCCAGTTATGAATCTACAGTGTTCTAAAAGACATTTATCATGCAAATTCAGAAGACTTATATGTGTGTTTTTAGTTAAATATTTATTACATAAAGTGAATTGTGGAGTTAACAGGTATCTAGAAAATTTGGGCTTTGCAGACAATCAAAACCAGTGTTGGACAAGTTCAAAAACAAAAACTAAACCTCAGCCATTCAAATAAGCCAAAAAACAAACACTTGATTTAAATTTAATTAAAATTCTAGAGTTCTTTTACCTTATTTCCTCAGATCTCTTTACAGAATCAGAATAAATGTTTTTCTATTTTCATTAAAGACTGTGCTTAAAGAAGATGACAAAAGTAAGATTTTAGAAAAGATATTTTCCATATCCAGAAAATGAAGTTTAAAGACAAAATAAAACACATTATTGGTTCATAATAATTCTCTAAGTGTACCATGAATATGTTTTCACTCAGTCAATAGGGTCATCAAATAAGCCTGTCTTTTAATGAGATATCAAATATCAGATATTTGATAGATATCAGATGATTGACAGAAACAGTCTCTTTTCCTCATGTGTCAGACTTCAAAATCTAAGCAGTTTTAATACTTTCCAATGCTTTAAAAACATATGAATGCTGCATGGAAAATGCTTCCATTGTTCTTATGTCATATCAATTACAGGTCAAGGTATTATTTGTGCCATTTGCCATAGTGCCTAGAACATATTTAGGATTTATGAAAAAAAAAGGTAAAGTAATCTGAAGACTGTAGTTATCATCAGCATTAACAAAGATTGACAATGCATCATTTCCTATTGGTATTATTTAATCTAATTTCTCAGGAAACCAAGGGATAAGTGACAAGAGGAAAGTAGGAGTTCAGAGTGGATGAAATGTCATTGGGACACTGGACAATAACAAGATTTTAGGAAAAGAAAGCCCGGGGCAACCCTTAGGAGGGAGAGGAACAGTGCTATCATTATTCCAAAGATAATTATCATTTGGTGTTAAAAACATTTCTAAAGGAATTTTTTTTTGGCACTTGATTCTGGATTTATGAAATGGGAACAAGAGAGATCTTATTTTGGGCTCATGTGATTATAGACAAATATGTCACTGGAGCTCTCTGGGCTCTGGTTTTCTCACCTATAAAATTAGACATTTGGATTGGAATCTCTATTGACCTTTCCACCTTTAAAATTCCACCCCTAAGTTACTAGAACTCATACAGCAATTTGGTACTGTGACTGGATACAAAAATCAATGCACAGGAATCAGTTGTTTTCTTATACACTAACAATGAAACTGTAGAAAGGGAAATTAGAGATTCAATTCCATTTACAATAGCACCAAAAACCATAAGATAACTTGGAATAAACCTCACCAAGAGGTAAAGGATCTATACTTGAGAAACTACCGAACACTCATGAAAGAAATAGAAGAAGACACAAAAGATGGAAAAACATTCCATGATCATGGATTGGAAGAATGAATGTTGTTAAAATGTCTATGCTGCTTAGAGCAATCTATACTTTCAGTGCCATCCTGATCAAAATACCATCAGCATTTTTCACAGTGCTGAAACAAACAATCCTAAAATTTGTATGGAACCAGAAAAGACTCCGAATAGCCAAATAAATGCTGAAAAAGAAAAACCTGGGAGATCACGTTGCCTGATTTCAAGCTATATTACAAAGCTGTGATCACCAAGACAGCATGGTACTGGCACAAAAACAGACACAAAGACCAATGTTACAGAGTAGAGAGCCCAGATATGGACTCTCGACTCTGTGGTCAAATAATCTTCAACAAAGCAGGAAAAAACCATCCAATGGAAGAAAGACAGTCTCTTCAATAAATGGTGCTGGGAAAATTGGACAGCTATATACAGAAGAATGAAACTTAATCATTCTTTAATACCATACATAAAGGTAAACTCAAAATGGATGAAAGACCTCAGTGTGAGACAGGAATCCTTCAAAATCCTAGAGGAGAACATAGTCAGTAAACTTTTTGTCATAGGGCACAACAGCTTCTTTCAAGACATGTCTCCAAAGGCAATGGAAACAAAAGTGAAAATGAACTTTTAGGACTTCATCAAGATATAAAGCTTCTGCACAACAAAGGCAAAAGTCAACAAAACAAAGAGGCAACCCATGGAATGGGAGAAGATATTTGCGAATGACACTACAGACAAAGGGCTGATATGGAAGATCTATAAAGAACTTCTCAAACTCAACACCCAAAAAAATAAATAATCACATCAAAAAATGGGCAGAAGACATGAACAGACACTTCTCCAATAAAGATATACAAATAGCTAACAGACACATGAAAAAGTCTTCATCATCCTTAACCATCAGGGAAATTCAAAGCAAAACCACATTGAGATGTCACTTTTCACCAGTTAGAATGGCAAAAATTAGCAAGGCAAGAAACAATAAATGTGGGAGAGGATGTGGAGAAAGGGGAACCCTCTTACGCTGTTGGTGGAACCCAAGCTGGTGCAGCCACTTTGGAAAACAGTGTGGAGATTCCTCAAAAAATTAAAAATAGAGTCACCCTATGACCCTGCAATTGCACTACAGGGTATTTACCCCAAAGATACAGATGTAGTGAAAAGAAGGGCCATATGCACCCCAATGTTCATAGCAGCGATGTCCACAATAGCCAAACTGTGGAAAGAGCTGAGATGCCCTTCAGGAGATGAATGGATAAAATGTGGTCCATATATACAATGGAATATTACTCAGCTATCAGAGAAGGTGAATACCCAACTTTTACAACAACATGTATGGGGCTTGTATGGATGGGACATGTATGGATGGGACTGGAGGAGATTATGCTGAGTGAAATAAGTCAAGTAGAGAAAAACACGTATCATATGGTTTCAGTTACTTGTGGAATGTAAGGAATAGCATGGCGGACATTAGGAGATGGAAGGGAAAAATGAAGGGGGATAATCAGAGGGGGAGAGGAACCATGAGAGACTGTGGACTTGGAGAAACAAACCAAGGGTTTTAGAGGGGAGGGGGTGGGGGGATGGGTTGGCCCGGTGAAGGGTATTAAGGAGGGCATGTATTGCATGGAGCACTGGGTGTTATAAGTAGACAATGAATCTTAGAACAATACATCAACCAATCAATCAATAAAATAAAATGAAATTCCAGGAGTCTAGAGGAGATTAAAGAGGAGAAAAACACATGGAGATTATGATCAGTTGTTAAGCAACTCAAAATAATCTTTTGGCAGTAATAGTCTGTAAGTTTTCAAGGTCTATCTATAAATATGTATGTGAGGAGAAGGGAACATTTATCTATGGAGCACTTAGAAATGTTAGATGTCTCTTTCTTTAGGAAGTTTTTCCTAAATACCTGTCCTCCTGCACAACTTTTAAAATAGATATTCATTCTCACCCCTTATTTCTTCTGCATCTTCTGCATACTTTTTATTGTTATTGCATTGTATTTATTTAAATGCTTGTTATCTTCTCTAGACTGCTAGTTCCTTGCATGTAGAACTGTTCTTTGGTGTCTTGTTTGTCTTTTTTAATCCCAGGTTCTTATATAACTTGGCATATTAAAGGCACTTAATCAATATCATTGGAGTAAATATTTGTTTGGTTTACATATCATCTCTCAGTGAATACATATTTATTTTTTTTTTTTAGATTTTATTTATTTATTTGACAGACAGAGATCACAAGTAGGCAGAGAGGCAGGGCAGAGAGAGAGGAGGAAGCAGGCTGTCCGCAGAGCAGAGAGCCCGATGCAAGGCTCGATCCCACGACCCTGGGACCATGACCTGAGCTGAAGGCAGCGGCTTTAACCCACTGAGCCACCCAGGCGCCCCTCAGTGGATACATATTTAAATCCTATGTCTAAATAAATGAGCTCACAGTGGAAACACAACTTCTTCATGTTAAACTACTAGTAAATAATAATGCAAAGATTCTCCTTATGGGGGGCACCTGGGTTCAGTGGGTTAAAGCCTCTGCCTTCAGCTCAGGTCATGGTCCCAAGGTCCTGGGATAGAGCCCCGCATCAGGCTCTCTGCTCAGCAGGGAGCCTGCTTCCTCCTCTCTCTCTGCCTGCCTCTCTGCCTGCTTGTGATCTCTCTGTCAAATAAATAAATAAAATCTTAAAAAAAAAAAAGATTCTCCTTATGGATCTCTCTCATTCCAAACTTGAGTTCTTTCTACCTGATCACTCCACCTTCCACACAGAAAAGTGTGAAGGCCACTAGGCCTTATGTAATGTCAGGATTTGGTTTATAGCTTGGTAATCATAGGGAGAATTTGGTCAAATTCAACATTGTTGAACAATGTACATATTTTATTTCCTTTAGTATAGCTGATCTACTTGTTTTCCCAAAGGAAACAAAGTTGGTTTAGATGCTTGTTTTGGATATTTAAAGTTTGAATGTCATTGATCTTTGCATTTAAAAAAGTCATTTCAGGGGACGCCTGGGTGGCTCAGTTGGTTAAGCGGCTGCCTTCGGCTCAGGTCATGATCCCAGCATCCTGGGATCGAGTCCCACATTGGGCTCCTTGCTCAGCGGGGAGCCTGCTTCTCCCTCTGCCTCTGCCTGCCACTCTGTTTGCCTGTGCTCCTTCTCTCTCTGACAAATAAATAAAGAAAATCTTTAAAAAAAAAAAAAAAAGTCATTTCAGCCCAATTGGGAATGTCAGAGACAAAGGGAAAAAGCAGAATTCACTTGCTTCTCTTCTTAGCCTGGGTTCCATGATGGGTTTTACAACCACCTAATCTCCTTTCCTCTTAACTTCTTGTTATTTCACAACTTATTTTTGTACATAGGCTACAGTATTCCTAGACAGAGTCCCAGTATCCATCTCTCTGACTCCACCACAAACCCTTGCTTTAACATTAGCTGGACCTCATTACTACTTCTGGCATTATTTTCATTCCTGTCAGATTGAATCCCTGTTGCATTTCCCACACCTTTCAAAATCTTCTGCATTTTTCTCAAGCTTCTTTACTCTTCTCTCCTCTTCCTTCATTTCTTTCATCTTCATCTCCAATTTTGTGGATAGATCTGTGATTATTATATGATAAGAATTTGAGCTTTGCTATTCTCCACCTTAATATTTCTTTCACTTTTTCATTTTTCTCTACTTCACTGGCATGCCTTCTACCTCTTTTTCCACCCCTAAATAGTGGTGTTTCCCAAGGTTGTGTCTTCCATCATCTTCTCTTAATTTTTTCCTTTTGCTAGCTTATGCTTTCCATGACTTAAACTATCATCTCTGTAGGAATGATTTTCAAATCTGTATCTAGCTTGACCTCTCAAATCAGTTCCATCCTTATGTTTAAAATTACTATTTGGAAATCTCTACTTAATCTGTCTTTTACTCACTTCAAAGTCAGTGTGTCATTATCCTGATCCTAAATCATCTTTTCCTCACTTCCTTGTTTCTGATAATAAATAGGTATTCTCCTAAGTGGTTGCAAGACTCATCATCTGGAGCATAGTTCTGTTCATGTCATTCCCTTTGCTGATTGTTTGAACCTCATAAACCTCACTTTCTCCACTTCAGTGTGTTGTGTTTGGATTGTGGGGACTGAAGTGCAAACTCGTATGTAATAGTCCAGACTTGATACCGGTACATGGTAGGCATTCGCTGTTAGAGTTCCCTTATTTAAATGCAAATAATCAGTCTGATATACCAACTCTCATCAAATTGTCCCCTGAAATGGCTTCGCTTTTGTAGGAGGGGGGAGGGGAGGTAGAGGAAGAAGGAGAGAGAGAATGTTGTGTAGGCTCCACACTCCTGGAATCATGACCTGAGCTGAAATCAAGAGACTGATGCTTAATCTACTGAGCCACCATGGTGTCCCTGGCTTCCCTTTTTCTTATCTCTGCTCATGTTTTTTTTCCCCTTTATGTGAGAGTTGGCCCTTTATCATCTGTACCAGTTGAAATCCCAGCCACCTTCCAACGCCCAATTTAAGCAATTTCTCTTCCATGAAGGTCTCCCTAATGTTCACAATTAGATGTGAATTCCTCTTTCCCCTTCTCAATCCTTTCTCTACCATTTACAAATTCTGCCTTTTAATTATAGGTGTAAGTATGGATGACATCTTTCTGTTAGAGTTTGGCATTCATTTCCTGAGCTAGTCTTAATCTTAACTATTTTTATGAACTTCACTATACTAATGGAGGGCCCTCTCCAAACAGATCCTCAAAAATAGTTATTGAATAACTTTTAATAGACAACCAGTGTGTTTTATTTATACTTTCAGATTCCCACAGGCTTCAGTGGGAAAAACTGATGGTGAAATATGATAGAGTTACAGGTCACGACATTGTACAAATATGCTAAAACTACATTTGATTAGATCATGTAATAGTCTGCTAGAGAAAGCATATATGGTTTGCTCACTTCATGTACCATTAGAAGAATGAGACCAGCCTAGACTAAACATTTTTATAATCTTTCATTGACCTTCCTGGAGATAGACTTCTCAGTCTTTGCCATTTCTAATTATTGTGATTTTGTACTTAGAATACATGTGTTATATGGAAATCTCCCTTGTCTGCACTACTTTCCTATGTCCTGCTGGCAAGCACTGTAGGTAGTTGTTGAGGTTCCATTTTGCAAAGGCTATAGTTAAACTCAAAGCCATTTTGGAGAGAATTCATGGGTCTACCCAGTCTAAGTGAAGGGGACAATAAAAGCAATTAAAATATCTTATTCATGAAAATAGATTTTAAAAACCAATAAAACCCATAATATAACACCATCATTACTGAGGACAATAAGAAGAGGATGTGGAGGTTAGGATGTGAAACATGAAGAAATGAAGAAGAACTCTACCTTGTTTATAATGTCTCAACTCTTAATCTGCCTTTCCCTGTGAGATGTGGCTTTATAATTACTAGAGCCTTTTATACAAAATGGGAACGGTCTTAGTTAAGAGGAAACTTCAGTACAATAAAAAGAATATTGGTTTTGACATCAAAAAAACGAAGTACAAATTCTAGTCACTTGGCACCTCTGGTGCCTTAGTTCTCATTTGCAAAATGAATCTATTAATATCTGCCTCCTGTGATTGTTATGATGATTGATTGAGAATAATGCTGTAAAACACTTCCAAATTATAAAGTGTTTTTGAGTAGTCACTCAGTGAAGTGGCTACGATAACTTCTGAGACCAGAAGAATGTTTGAAGTGTTTAATTCTCCCCTCAAGGCCTCTGCTTTTCTTCCTTTGTCTGGGACTTTTTTCAATTCTTTTCATTCTAGGGATCCTAATTTTAAATATTCTCACTTCAGAGAGAGGCCTTCTTTGATGCTTATATTATTTTCTAGGGCTGCTATAGCAAAGTACCCCAGACTGGGTGACTTAAAAAACAGAAATTTATTTTCTCATATTTCTGGAGGCTGGAATTCCAGGTGTTTGGATTCTTTTTGAAGTCCACTCTCCTTGACTTGTAGATGGTTGTCTTCTTCAGATGTCTTCACATACTCTTTTCCCTGTGTTTGATTTTTATCCCAACCTCTCTTCATCTAATAGTCACATTGGAGTAGGACCCCAATGATACAACCTCAAATAGTCTTAGAGATCTCTTTAAACAGCCTGTCTCCAAATGCAGTTGCATTTGGAAGTACTAGGGAATTCCAACATAGGAATTGTGGAGCGATACAGTTCAGTTCATAACATAGCAGAATCCTGCTTTCTATTCCCTTTATAGTGCTTATTTGAAATTGTTTCCTCTTTTTTGCCTGACTTTTCCACTTGAGCATAAACTTCATGAAAGCAGAGACTAGATATTATCACTTTTTTATACTCTGCCTCTGATAAAGTGCCTTGCATGTGGTAAGTACCTTGTTTTCTCACTTACTAGCATCCTAACTTTGGGCAAATTATTTAACCCTTCTGTCCCTCAGTTTGCTTAGTAAGGTGGAGATCTTTTGATTATCAACTGCCTGTTATGATTATCATTTTTCAGTGCTTAGAATAGTATCTGACACAGAAAATGCTCAATAAATGTTAGCCATTGTTTTCTTTTTTATACATTTGTTGAAAAAGTGAATTAATGAAACTAATGTCTTTTAAAATTTTTTTGAAAGTTAAATATTTCTTTTTTTAGAACAAATATTTCTGGATTGATTTTCATGTGTTAATGTATTCACTATATATATATATACACACACACACATATATGTGTATAAGTATATATGTATATATGTATTTTTTAATTTTAGTTTTTTTTTAAATTTCAGAATGTCACATCCTTCACTGAACACAAGAACAACCATAAAAGCCCCTTGGTGCTGGAAGCTTTGTGATGCCAACTGCATTTTCAGAGACTTCCTTTTTTTTTTTTTTTAATATTTTATTTATTTATTTGACAGACAGAGATCACAAGCAGGCAGAGAGGCAGAGAGAGAGAGAGGAGGAAGCAGGCTCCCTGCTGTGCAGAGAGCCCAGTGTGGGGCTCCATCCCAGGACCCTGGGATCATGACCCGAGCTGAAGGCAGAGGTTTTAACCCACTGAGCCACCCAGGTGCCCCCAGAGACTTCCTTCTTATTGTTTTGACTGCATGCATTGAGTCTCTTTGGTGGAGTGTTTCTGTGTATTTGTATTGAATGATGGATAGTTCTTGTGTGTCTGTAGTTTTTTATTCAGAGTTAACTGGAAATACGAAAACAACCATGTGTATAAGACAAAATTACTCTGAATTCCAGGAGAACTAGAGACCAAAAGCCTAGCTCCAGAAGGAGATGTGCGTTTATAAAATTTGGGATGCAGAGAGCTGTTGAGCAAGGAGCCAAAAGAATTGGTTTAGGAGATCAGTCTAGCTGAGGCAGAGACCCCAGAGGGCCAGATAAGAGCTACTTCTCCTTTGGATATGTAGCTTGTTCCAGGGGAAGACACAACTGGAAGCTCAGAAAGACTATGGACTTCTCAACAGGACTTGGACCAGGAATGTATACCTCTATGCCAGGATGGATATATCCAGACTGAGAGATTTTAAAATGATCTAATCAATTGAGGAATCCTATATGATTTACTCTTTTTTTAGGGCTATATAATTCTCTACTCATAAGTAGAAGGTCCCATGTCAGTCTTCATGAATGAACTTATTTCACAAGGATTTTCCTGAAAGTATGCTAAAATATATTATTTATCCAAGCATTCAAGAAGTAATGAATTCATAATAACAGCTAATGTACAGAACATTTAGAATGCGTCAGCACTGTGGTAAGCCCTTTATATATATTATCACATTTCATTATCCCACATCTACAAGATAGGTAATATATCATTCTGAGAAACTGAGGCTCAGAAAAATTATGTTGGCCAGTTTAAGGTTAAGGTCACAGTTTTAAGTAGTAGAGCAGGACAGAAATTAGATGTGTTTGGTAACAAATCTCTGCCTTCTGCTTCCCTTCCAATAACATTCATTGTTTATGTCTCCCGTGCTGTATGTGCTAAATGGCATGTGAAGGTTATAATTTTAAATCTTGGCAACATTTTTTGGTGTGTGGTAGGCATTATAATTTCTAATGTTCCAATGTGTATACTGAGGCTTAGAGAGCTTTGTTGAGGGGTTTCACTTTGGAAGAATCATAAGCAAGAGTTTCAGGGTTTTGAGTGAAAGCAGTAATGGCAAGAATTTTGTCTTATTGTCACAACTCTACTTATAGCTGATGCATTTTTTATATTTGCAGTCCAGATGTTGTTAAAAAAAAAACCCAGCAACACAGTGCAGTTATTATAAGTAGAAGGAGGGATTAAATGGTGGTAAATATCATACAGTTTTATTCAGTGTGAAGTAGAGAAGCTTCCACACAGCAATACTTCCAACACTAATATAGCATCTGTGCCTCTGAAGCCAGTTCTTTCTCACATTGAGCAGCTTCTTATTTGGACAGTGCTGGCACCAAACACCATGAGAGGAATGATTCTTGGCAATACCTTTGGATAGGAATAAGATGGCAAAAAAAAAAAAAAGTGCATATGTAAAACAGATTTGGCAGAGGGACTATCCAAATTTTGACATCCCTGCAAATTCACCCTCATTAAAAATAAGAGTTGAGACATATAGCTTTCCCCTTCATTTCTCCTAGGATAATCTCTAAATTTCCATGTTGAATAGAAAATGCTAAAATATCAACATCTCTATGAATTACTCCCTTACCCCAATAAACCCTGAAATTCAACCTCAGAATTCTGCAGTTACAGGTCTGCTGCAAGTATGTTTCTTTCAACACATGATGGTATCCATACACACTAATGCTTCATGTTCATTCTCTCCAGAGATTGTAAATAATCCTGCACAATATATATGCCTTTTAAAAAAGCATGACTGCAGAAGTAAAGTTTTGTAAATAATCCTATACAATATATGCCTTTTAAAAATATGACTGTATATTTTTTAATATGACTGACTAATATAATTTAATAATCCTACACAATATATATGACTTTTTTTAATATGTCTACTTTAATTGAAGTAGACAAAAAGTTTTGGGAAAAACAAATATCTGCTCCACAACCCTCTCCCTGCAAGGAACTCTTAATCTTGAATCTGATTAGTGGACCCAAGGTAATGTTTGTATGTTTGCTCTTAATTAAAGTTCTTTTTGTGGTGTACCCAGAGGCACCACTTATGTGTGCAAACCAGATGAGATGAATAGAAAACACTTTGGTTAACTTTCCCTAAAATTATCTGTACATTTTTGTTTCAGGAAATTGATATTAGGAACTCAAACAAGAATCCCTAACACTTAGGAGAAAAGATGGATGTGTGTCGGTCATTCTCATATATTGTGTTTACACAGCAAGGAATTTACAAAGAAACTACCCTATGGATTAGAAGTGAGGGAAGTAATAGGAGAGTCCTCACCTACAAAGAAATAAAGGTATGCCTCTTACCCCTGAATTTCCTTAGCACTCTCTCAGTCCTCCTAATTTCCTTGTCATCAAAACATGTGGCTTATGTTCCCAAGTAGATTATAAATTCTGATTCATGTTTTTTGTGTGAATAAATAAAAATAGAAAAATGTTAGGACTTTATTAGAGAAAACAGGACACCTCAGCAGGATCTCATAAAACTTGAAAACAAAGGGTTCACTTTGCTCTTTAGATTTAGGAACAAATGGAAAGGGAATATCTGTTTGTCTAGATTTAGTTTCAAAAACAGTAAAACAAACACAAATAAGCAAATTTCCCAGCATTAGAGCTCTAGATGCCTTATCCAGCCTTCTACTGTTTTTATAATCTGAGGATTTTATAATCTATGTAGATTTTAACCTTTCGATTCTTACTTCTCTTACCTATATTAATAGTAGACAACTTTCAGGCATTATGCAAAGCTCTTCATATATTATTCCTTTAAATCTTCACAATATACCTTGAAATAGATATTATTTTCTATTATACAGATGAAGAAAGAGGTTTAGGGAGGCTAAGTAACTTGTCCAACTTGATACAGCTAGTAGAACATCAGACTTGTGACATTCTGACATAACACCTAAGCATTTAACCCCAGGTGGTTGTAAGGATTGACCAAGATAATGGTTACATAGTGGGGCCTTAAGAAATGATTTATAAATTCTATAAATATTTAGGAATTTTTCTACAATGTGCTGTGTACTATTCTATGCATTTAAGCTATAGCAACAAATAATAAAGACAAAGTCTATGGAATTATGAAAATAATATTGCAAAGAGGAAGACACATATTTTAAAAATTTTAATATTCTAAATAGTGATAACTGCTATGAAGAAACACGAGGCAAAGCAAAGAATAGAGAGTGATAGAGATGGGATGACTATCTCAAAATTTCTCTGATAAGGTGACATTTGAGCAGACACCTGAATAAATGAAGGGGCAAGGTACATAGAAATAAGTGGGAAGAACAGTTCAAGCAGAAAGGAAAGTTAGTGCAAAACTTTGGAGTATTCAAGAACACTAAGCAGTTCTGTTTGGCTGGAATAGAGTGAGCCAGAAGGAAAATACTGAAAGATGAAATCAGAGAAATAGGGATAGCTTCATGAAAGACCTCGTAGACCACGGTAAGAACTTTGGATTTTATTCTGAATGAGATGGGAAGCCATTATAAGATGTTTAAGCAAAGGAGTGACATTACCTTGTATAAATTTTAAAATAAGAAACACTGATTGTTTATTACATTTTAGGGTAAATTATTAGACTGAGGTTGGATTGAAGATAGAAGTAATAGAACTTGCTTGGAGTGGGTGTGGCTGAGAGTGGTGGGGGAGGTTGTCCAAAAAGTTTTTGACCTGAACAACTGAAGAAAAAATGGAGTTGCTATTTTTAGAGTTAAGGAAGGGGGGCGGTGGAAGGTAGAAATAGGAAAATAGGAGTTCAGATTGGGAAATGTTACATATGAGATACCTACTAAGTATCCAAATGGAAATGTCCAGTGGGCAATTGGAATATGAATCTGGAATTCAAAGGAGAGGCTGCAGTTAAAGTTATACATTATACATATATATATAGGCTGTTTGCCTATATATGGTATTTAAAGCATGGAACTGGAAAGTGGGGTTAGCTAAAGGATGGCGAGATCTGAGGCCAGGGGCATTCTAGTAAAGGAGTTCTGGAAGATACTAGAAAAGAAGACTGAAAAGAAGAACTGAGAAAATAGAAGAAACACAGAGCTGGTATGGTTGCCAAGTGGAGAAAATGATTCAAAAAGGAAGGATAAATGAAACATGATGGGATACGGAGGGAGACAAACCATAAGGGACTCTTAATCTCACAAAAGAAACTGAGGGTTGCTGGGGGGAGGGGGGCCGGGAGAGGGTGGTGGGGTTATGGACATTTGGGAGGGTATGTGCTATGATGAGTGCTCTGAAGTGTGTAAACCTGGCGATTCACAGACCTGTACCCCTGGGGATAAAAACATAAATTAAAAAAAAAAAAAGGACGAAGTGATCATCTGTGGCACATGCTGCTTAGAGGACAAGTAAGATGAGGATTGGATTCGGTAATGAGGAAGTCGTTGGTGATCTAGACAAAAGCGGTTTTCGAAGAGGTGTTGGAAAGAAAATCTTATTAGTGTGGTTTTGAAAGAGAATAGGAAAGTACAGTGAGTATCAACATGAATTTGAAAATTTTTGTTTTAACGGGAGCATAAAAACTGGGTGATAGCTAGAGGGAAAGGTGATACATAGGAGAGTTGCTTTTTAAGATTACATATATTACAGCAAATCTGTTGTTGGTGGGACCATTCCTGTAGAGGGAAAAATAGACTGTCAGAGAAGGGAGGGAGCAGTTATTATTGTTTTTTTACTGATTCATTATCATCGCTACTAATTATTATTGCTACTGCACAAGAAATGATACATGAAATACATATCCAAAAGCTTTGTAAATCTTGCAGTTATAGGCAATATTTACTATTTACGACTAGGACTATTTTTACGACTAGAACTATTTCAAACACTTCCAATTGCCATTATCTTGCTTAATCCTTCCAGTGCCTCTATTATTACCCCCATTTAATGTATGAGAACACATAAGTTTAGCAGAGTGAAGAATTGTGCAGTCACGCAGTCAGTTGAAGCTAGGGTTCAAACTGAAACCCAAGTGTGGCCGCCTTCAGAGTAGGCTGTTAATCTTTCTAAACGACCTCTGCTTAGCGGCTTACTGTGCTTCACTTAGGAAGCATGTTAGACTTTTTGTGGAGATTTCAACGGATAACCTCCTAGTTATTCCTAAATCAACCAGAAGTTTTATATCTTAGTGAAGGTATGGTCTTCCGCAGATTTCCCACTGCATATAGCTTACTTTTCACTTAAACATAACTCTAAATCTGGAATCTCTGTGAATGCCCTGGACATTGTGTAAATGAAAAGGTCATTTAAGGACAACAAGGAAAAAGGACCCTTAATCTTGTGGAAGTCTATGAACAGCATTTGAGGAAAATATTAAAACATCTCCTATCAGGTTTTGTGGCCTTAGCAGATTAATATTTATTTGTCCCAGCTTTCTTATCAGTACAGTGGAGATACTGTGTACTTTGCAGGATTATGGCAAAGACCACATACACATGAGGAATAATGTGTGTAAATTGTTTAGCATGGTGCTTGGCGCAGAGTGAGTAAGCACTTAATCATGCTCACCATTGCTTTTCTTCTCTCAGTAGCTTGGAAAAAGCAGTTCTTCATTCCCAACTGATTCCAAGGAGTTTTCTGAAATTATAGGGCCAAGGGAATTGCTTAATTGGAAGAAAATATTTGGGGGATTGAACAGGAAACTATATTTAGAATGTTGAGTTTAAGGAGACTGTCTCATGCTCTAGTTCTACTCAGCCCAGTTTCAGCCGGGCACCACGTGAAGCACGTCCTTCTCACTACAAGAGTAACTCACCTAGACAGCTGGTTCAGTTTATCTTATAAAATCAACATCTTCCTGAAGCAAACATTTTGGAATTGTGCTATATTATCAGTGACCTAATCCCAGTGTTTTCTTTTTTAACTTCCTGTATCAGCAGACTTTTTATAAATACAATTTTACACAGAATCTCAAAATATGAGATAGACAAAGGCAAACTGCTTGGACTGAAGCAAGGTTCAGCTTCTTCCTCAGCAGTTTCTCCTTCCCACAAGTGGTTTCTAAAGCACAAGAATGAAACTTTAGAATTCTATGAGACCTAGTTTGAAAATCACTGGCGTAAATGATCTGGACCCTAAATATATCAATAAATATATTTAGCATCAATAAATGTATTTTTCAATAGTATGTATCAATCATATACTATATTCCAAGAACTGTGGTGAGTGGTGATAGGGAGACTCTGGTGAGTACATCAGGACCAGCCTCAAATTATATAGGTTTTAACTATAGGGAAATTCATTGTATCAAATGACCACAAGTCCAGAACTGGAATGGCTGTGGAAGGCAGTACAATAGGTCTCTAAAGTTGTCCATGTCTTAATTCCTGAAACTGGTGAGTATATTACATGACAAAGGGAAATTTGACTTGTTAATCAGCTGAACTTAAAACAGGGTGATTATCTTGGGTTGTTTGTGTGGGTCTGATACAATCACAAGAGTAAAAGTGGGAAGCAAACAAGAGGTCAGAGACAGAGACAGAAACGTGATGATGAAACAAAAGTCAGAGTGATTCAATGTAAGAAGGACTCAGTCTGCCACTGCTGTCTCTAAAGATAGAAGAAGGCCATGAGCTATGGAATGTGGGTGGCTTCTAGAATCTTGAAAAGGTAAGGAAATGGAATCTTCCCTAGAGTTGCCAGAAAAAAATGCAACCTTGCTGGAACCTTGGTTTATGTCAGTGAAACCCATTGGAGAACTCTGTCCTCTAGAACTATAAGATAATAAATTTGTTTTTTTTAAGCTACCAAATTTGTAGTAATTTGTTATAGCAGCAATAGAAAATGAAGTAACCTTCAATGTATTAATTACGCAACTCAAAAAGTCATGAAAGGCATAATGATAGACATATAGACTAATATGTCTATATGGAACTGACATATAGACTAATAGACATATAGACTAATATGTCTATATGGAACTGAGATTACATAAGTAAACCCACATGTTTATGGCCAGTTGATTTTTGACATGACTACCAAGTTCATTCAAAGAGGAATTAATTTTTTTTTTCAACAGAGGTGCCAGAACAACTGGATTTCCACATGCAGAGGAATGAGTTGGATCTCTACCTCACATCATATACAAAAGTTAACTTAAATTGGTTCAACAACCTGAATATAAGAGCCAAAGCCATTAAGACTTTTAGAAGACAACATAGGGGCAGTCTTCATGATCTTGGGTTTGGTAATAGATTTTTAGATATGACACCAAAAGCAAGAATAACAAGAAAAAAAATAGATAAACTGGACCACATCAAAATTAAAAACTTTTGTACATCAAAGGACATTATTAAAAAGTGAAAAGATAACCTACAACATATTTGTAAATCATTTCTGTGATAAAAGTCTATATTCAGAATATATAAAGAGCTACTAAAACTCAACAACACAAAGACAAACAACCTAATTAAAATATGAGCAAGGATTTGAATGGACATTTCTCCAAAGAAGAAATATAAAGGACCAATAAGTAAATGAAAAAATGCTCAACATTATTAAGAATTAGGGAAATACCAACATCATTAGGAATTAGGGAAATTCATACCAAAACTACAATGAAATACATTCTTATACCTACTGGGAAGACTATAATGTACTTCTTAAAGAACACAGCTAATACTGGCAAAAATGTAGAGAAATTGGAATCTTCTTATGTTGCTGGGGGAATGTAAAATGCAGCCTTTATGGAAAAGTTTGGCAGTTCCTCCAAAAGTTTGACAGAATTACCATAAGCTAGCAATTCTACTCCTAAGTTTGTAACCAGAAGAATAGAAAGCAGGGAGTCAGATAATTTGTATTTCAATAATCATTGAAACATTATTAACAATAGCCAAAAGGTACAAATAATCCAATTGTTCATCAACAGATGAATGGACAAACAAATGTTGTATATATGTGCGATGGAATACTATTCAGCAATGAAAAAGGAATACAATTCTGAAATTTTTAATATAAATATTTATTAAGCTGGAATTTTCACAATGTTTTCATTCTTTTCTGAAATTGATCTATAAATAGCTCTACATAACACCAAAGCTAGTGATTTAATAAATAAGAGGAATGCATCACTTTGCAAAAAATAAAATAAGCCTATGCATTTATGTCTTTGTATAATATTTGTAGAATCAGTTTCCTAGGGTTCATGGGAACTAAAGTGTAAACACACCACATATACATACTACCCTTCATTACAGATGTACCTCGGAGATAATGAAGATTCAGTTCCAGAGTACCACAATAAAGTTAGTATTGCAGCAGAATGAGTCAAATAATTTTTTTGGTTTCCAAGTACATACAAAAATTGTGTTTTTACTATATTATAGTTCATTAAGTGTGCAATAGCATTATGTCTAAAAAAACTATGTATAAACCTAAATTACAAAATATTGCTAAAAAATGCTAATTATCATCTGAGTTTTCAGTGAGCCATTATCTTTTTGCTGGTGGAGGGTCTCACCTAAGTGTTGGTGGTTGCTGACGGACCAGGGTGTGCTTGCTGAAAGTTGGGGTGGTTGCAGCAATTTCTTGAAATAAGACAACAATGAAGTTTGCCACATTGGTTGAGTCTGTCTTTTACAAATGATTTCTCTGTGGCATATGATGCTGTTTGATAGCATTTTACCCATAGTAAAACTTCTTTCAAAATTGGAATCAATCTTCCCAGATCTCTCCACTGTTCTATCAACTAAGTTTATGCAATATTTGAATCCTTTGTTGTCATTTTAACAATCTTCACAGAATCTTCACCACAGTAGATTTCATCTCAAGAAACCACTTTCTTTGCTCATCCATAAGAAGCAGTTCCTCATCCATTAAAGTTATATCATGAGATTGCAGCAATTCAAATATAATAATAACAAAAAGTTTGAAATATTGTGAAAATTATCAAAATGTGACACAGAGGCACGAAGTGAGCAAATGTTATTAGAAAAATGGTGCCATTAGATTTGCTTGACACAGGGTTGCCACCAACTTTCAATCTGTAAAAAATGCAATATCTGTGAAGTAAAATAAAGCCAAATATAATAAAATAAGGTGTTCATGTATATTCAAATCAAATGGATTTATGTTAAGCATAAAAATAAGTGCTGTATAAGGTTTATAACCATATACAAAAAATATGAATTGACTCATGAGTACATTGTTGATAATGGGTACCATACTTCATGAACCTCCAACCTTGAAAACATTATGCCAAGTGAAATAAACCAGGCACAAAAGAACAAATATTATGCGATTCCACTTATTTGAAATATCTGGAATAGGCAAATTTATCAAGACAGAAAGTAGATTAGAGGACGCAGGCACAGGGGAGACCGGGGAATGGGAGCTATGGCTGAATGGTTGCAAAGTCTCTGTTTGGGGTGATGAAAAATTTTGGAAATAGATAGTGCTGATGGTGGCACAACATTGTGAATATAATTAATGCCACTAAATTGTACATTTAAGGTGGTTAAATCGGCCAATTTTGTGTTATGTGTATTTTACCATAATAAAAAAAAGTCATCAAAGACCCAGGTTTTTTCCTTCTTTTCACTTTGCTCTCCATAGCATCAACTTTATTCTAAAGCTATTTGTGTATTTTACCATAATAAAAAAAAGTCACCAAAGACCCAGGTTTTTTCCTTCTTTTCACTTTGCTCTCCATAGCATCAACTTTATTCTAAAGCTATTTCTACCTTCTTCATCCTCCTTCCTCAAAAGCTGTAACAAAAGCTGGCAACAAAAGCTGTAACTCAGTTATGAGACCAATAGAATCATAGGAGGGGAAGATAAGTGATATTGACATGCAGATCACAGCCAAAAATAGTGATGTCAAGAAAAGTAAGTCATGTCAGTGTGGATTTTGGTTTCCAGAGACACATCAGCCTGTAAGCCTAGGTTTGTCTGGAAGGACAACAGGGCTGTAGTGGCAGAAAACTCAGGCCTTCCTGGATCCCACCAGAGTAGTGCAAGCCTGTACTTCTAATAAGAATTCAGTGTTAGTTATCATCTCTAGGAAACTCTTGGCTTGTTAGAGGGTCCCAGAAAAGCTTGTAGAGATTTTAGAACCTGATCCTGAAAAAAATAATTATGGTTCTGGGTCTTAAGGAAGAGAGTTGTGGTTAAAAATGGTCAGTTTAAAGGTATGCACAGCAACTAAATGTGGCATTTAGAGAATACAGAGAGATGTGGGAGAGGGAAGATTGCAGACAGTAAGGAGACGATTAGGTTGATTTTAGATGGGTCTACTAAGGGAGGAAGAGGGTTCAGCAATAGAGCCAGCCTTCAGAAAAACTGGGGGCTAAAGAATTAAGTCTGCTATCCTGCTCTCAACAAGTATCGGGAAGCCTATGTCTGCTTTCTCAATCTTGTGTTCTCTTGCAGTTCCTTTGGTTCTCTGGTTATGGCCTGAACTTTCCACCAATGAGAGCTATTCTGAGACACATGTGGTATTGATGTGCAACCTTCAAGAATATAGTCTGGGTTTCATAAACTTTTTTTAAAGATTTTATTTATTTATTTGACAGACAGAGATCACAAGTAGGCAGAGCAGCAGGCAGAGAGGGCGGGGGGAAAGCAGGCTCCCTCCTCAGCAGAGAGCCCGATTCGGGGCTCTATCCCAGGACCCTGGAATCATGACCTGAGCTGAAGGCAGAGACTTTAACCCACTGAGCCACTCAGGTGCCCCCATAAACTTTTATTCTCTAGAATTTAACTCTATGGTCTTCACCAGAGTACATATTTGTTGTTGTTTTTATTTTTGTTTATCAAGATAAGGATATGATGAGCCCTTTTGGTTTTACTGGATGAGATTTTTATGATGAGTAGTGAAGGAAGACAATGAAATAGGTGGAAAACCTATTTTTTGTCAAGTTTGGCATTTTGGAGCCCATGAAGTGTACCATATTAACCCCAACACGTGGGCCAAATCATTTTCTATATTGGGCTGAATGCTGAACCTGGGATCACATCATCACTAGTGGAAAGGGTGGTCAGCCTCACAGGAGAGCAGGATTAAAAAGGCTGAGGCCAGGGACTAAATCCTGTCCAGAAAGTCAGTCAAAAGACTAATATGGGGGGGGGGCTGAGTCCCAGGAAAGATGGGGTTCCCAGAAAGTCAAGATATCGTACTACCAGCCAAAGATGCCAAGTGTGCTCAAAGCACTTGGAATCAAGCAGGTCTGAAATATTAACAGAAGGCTGGATTTTGCTTACTCCCTAGCCTCAAGCTGACTTTTATAGCCTTTGTTGCTTGTTCTGCATGGTTTAAAGGTCTGGCAGTTTCTACTATAAGCAAAAGTCCTGATGGGCAGAAGTTGAGTGGATTCGTTTAATTGTTCAGGCTCAAAGTCATGATGATTAGAGGGCAGAATGTTATATTCTGAGATTGAAGGCCTTTGGGATCTCTGGAACATATAATTCAGAACTTTACTCTTCTAGGGCTATTTGAGAGCTGCGACAATGCTGACTCTTAATCCTTTCAAGCAGGATCCCCATACTTTTGTGTGGATTTGGAAAAGGTATCCTGTCCTCTTGGTGATGCAAGCCCCAAAGGAGGGCTTGTTGAGCAGAGTTTAGGCTTATTTCAGACTCTAGTCTTGTTTTAGGGGGGGCATTTTAATGTGATGAACAACCTGCACAGCCATATAGGATAGCTGCCCAGGCTTTACAGAGTACATGAAGTTGACCATGATTAGCAGATTTTGGCAAGTGTCAATGTGTGAGAGTATCAAGTGCATCAACAGAAAGTATTTTTTTAAAGATTTTATTTATCTATTTGGTAGGCAGAGAGGCAGGCAGAGAGAGGGGAGGAAGGGAAGCAGGCTCCCTGCTGAGCAGAGAGCCCGATGTGGGACTTGATCCCAGGACCCTGAGAACATGACCTGAGCCCAAGGCAGAGGCTTAACCCACTGAGCCACCCAGGCACCCCAACAGAAAGTATTTTGATTAGCTAACTGAAAGGAATGAAAACAGAATTAAGACGACTTACTTTCTGACCAGTCTTAGACACGACATTATTGTGCCCTGAAGTTCCTTGCTTTTTTTTTCATATTTACCTGTAAAATTGCTGTTTTATTTCAACTTGTTCAACTTCCTATATAAAAGGGGGTATGTGCAAGAAAGGCTTGATTTCATTTTAGCAAACTAATGTCTTAATCCTTGTTATCAAGGTTGAGTCTCTGTTTTTCTTGTGTCTGGAATAGACTCAATTTGGATAGGTGGGATTTATATATGGAGGTGGGAATGCAAAAAAAATTATAATCAGTTTGGAGCAAATATTGGTCTAGACTCAGTGCTAGAATGGCTAACAGGAGGATTTTCCTGAATAAATTACTGTTTCATGTCACCAAAGGAAATTAAAAGAGCTCTTTTTTAGATGAGGAGGATTTTTGCTTGTTTGTTTTTTTAACCTCTGCCTGGTGGTTTGGTTTTCTTTGCTTCTTCAGTTGTCCACTGTCAAATCAGTGAAATACCCATGTAGTGCCTCTACCAAACTTAATAGAAAATTAATGTCTTCATTAGGTATAGTCACACTCCTCAGATTCAGAATCTGGAGACATAGCTGCAATTCCTGGGATTTAGTATTTTCCTTAGATATCTGTTTAAATTTTCTCCCCAGTTCTATAGAGATACAATTGCTGTATAACATTATGTAACTTAAGGTATACAACATGATGATTTGATACCTGTATATATTGTGAAATAATCACCACACAAGATTAGTTAATATATCTGTTACCTCATATAATTATTTTTATGTGTGTTATGAGAACATTTAAGACCTACTCTCTTAGCAGCTTTTAAGTATATAATACTATATTGTTAGCTATAGTCACCATTGCTGTTCTTTAGATGACCAGAATTTATTTATCTTATAACTGAAAGTTTATACCCTTTGACCAACATCTCATTTTCCCCAACCCCCAGCCCCTGGCAACCTTCATGCTATTTTATTTCTATGGGTTTGACTTTTTTAAGATTGCACATATAAGTGATATCATGAAGTATTTATTTTTTTCTGTTTGACTTATTTTACTTAGCATAATGTCTTCAAAGGCCATCTGTGTTGTTGAAAAAGGTAGGCTTCCCTTCTTTTTTATGTATAAATCATATTTCATTGCATACACACCACATTTTTCTTATCTATTCATATCTCAATAGACACAGGTGTTTTCATATCTTGGCTACAGTGGATAATGCTGCAATGGACATGGGGGTGCAGATAGCTTCAAGACAGTGATTAATTTCCTTGGGATATACATATATATATAGCATAGGGATTGCTGGATGATATGGTAGTTCTATTTTTAATTGTTTGTTTAATTCTTTTTTATAATATCATTTAGATTCACAAGCAAGTATATCCTGAGTGTAACCCCCAAGTTATAGAATCCAGTCCACTAATTAAAGATTCATTGATTTCATACTGTGTTATAGGCAATGCACTAAAAGCTGGAGTATAAAGTTGATCAAAAAGACAAAAGGAAGAAAAGAGGCACTGCAGTATGGTATTCATAGACTTCTTTATAGGGTTCTACAGTAGCATGAGGTGGGGCACTGAGCCTAGTCCTGGGGAATGGGAACTCTCTTTGAGAAAGTGAAAGTGTTAGGACTTAACCAAATGAAGATGTGCAAACCTTAGAAACAAGAGAGAACATAGCCCATTCGAGGAGCTACAAGTAATTAGGGAGGACCAGAGCATGAGTAGAAGGGATTTAGTGGTAGGAAATAGGGATTGGTAGGAAGGCAAGAAGACTAGTTAGGAGGCTACTATAGTAATCTAGAGAAAAGATGATGGTATCCTAAACTAAGGTAATGACAGTGGGGATAGAGAGAAGTGACAAAAGACATTAAGAATGTGGAACAAAGGGTTGGTATTTGACTTTGGAAATGAAGGGGTGGGAAAGGGAAGTATTATGTATGGTGTTTAGGTTTCTGACTTAGGCATTTGAGTGAGATATTAGGGTTAATGACAAGAGGGGGAAATATGGCAAAGAGAGGAATCTGGGAGCCTTCATTTCCCACTTGGTAGCCTTCGTGTTTATCCTTCCTAGTATCCAGTCAGGTCTCCTCAAGATCTAGCAACTCCTGAACTCAGACTATTTCAGGGTTCTAGAAATCTCATTTGTCTCCTTGACAGCTAGTATTGTGCCCATAGAAACAAGCCCCATCTCTATTGTTTGGAGACCTCTCCAATAAGGACAGACTTCCTTGGATCATAGTTACAATACACTAGGACATCAGTGTAAATTCCTACTGAGATCCCTCTCTGTACTGCTAAGTCTGACAATTGTACCCTTGGTACTGACAGTCTTGTGCCTAATGTTGCATGACCTTGACCTATGTCTTCACTCAGTTACCTTCTGTTACCAGGCCAGCATCTCCAATAATGAATTTTTCCTTCCTTGGTAATCTAATCTTGCCAATGACTCTGCAGCCTTGTCCTACACTGGCCTGAGTGATGACACTGTGGATAAAAGGGCATGGAAGCTCAAGCAGCACCCAGAATTCTATTTTTCCAGCTCTATCACTGCCTTTTACAGATGAACTAAAATCAAATATTACTGGAGGTGCAAGAAGGAAGGGTATACAGTATTCCATTTTATCTCCAAGTGATACATTCCAAGAACCCCAGTGGATGCTTGAAATTGTGGATAGCACTGAACCCTATATAAATGTTTTTTTCCTACACATACATGCTTATGACAAAGTTTAATTTATAAATTAGGCACAGTAAGAGATTAATGATGACTAATAATAAAGTAGAGCAATTGTAAGAATATATTATAATAAAAGTTATATGAATGTAGTTTCTCACCAAAATATCTTACTGTACTGTACTCACCCTTCTTACGATGATGATGATGTGAGATGATAAAAGGCCTATGTGTTCTTTTTAATTTTTTTTTTTTTAGTGTTCCAAGATTCATTGTTTATGCACCACACCCAGTGCTCCATGTAATATGTGCCCTCCTGAATACCCACCACCAGGCCCACCCATCCCCCCACCCCCTCCCTTCCAAAACCCTCAGTTTGTTTCTCAGAGTCCACAGTCTCTCTTGGTTCATCTCCCCCCCACCCCCCCGATTTCCCACAAATCACTTTTCCTTTCCTTCTCTTAATGTCCTCCATGTTATTCCTTATGCCCCACAGATAAGTGAAACCATATGATAATTGACTCTCTCTGCTTGGCTTATTTCACTCAGCATAATTTCCTCCAGTCCCATCCATGTTGATACAAAAGTTGGGAATTCATCCTTTCTGATGGAGGCATAATACTCCATTGTATATATGAACCATATCTTCTTTATCCATGCGTCCGTTGGAGGGCATCTTGGCTCTTTCCACAGTTTGGTGATTGTGGCTGTTGCAGCTATGAACATTGAGGTACAGATGGCCCTTCTTTTCACTACATCTGTATCTTTGGGGTAAATACCCAGTAGTGCAATTGCAGGGTTATAGGGTAGCTCTATTTTAATTTTTTGAGGAATCTCACCAAAGTGGCTGCACCAGCTTGCATTCCCACCACCAGTGTAGGAGGGTTCCCCTTTCTCCACATCCTCTCCAACATTTATTGTTTCTTGTCTTGCTAATTTTTGCCATTCTAACTTGCATAAGATGGTATCTCAATGTGGTTTTGATTTGAATCTCCCTGATGGCTAAGGATGATGAAGACTTTTTCATGTGTTTGTTAGCCATTTGTATGTCTTCATTGGAGAAGTGTCTGCTCGTGTCTTCTGCCCACTTTTTGACTTGATTATTTGTTTTTGAGGTGTTAAATTTGAGAAGTTCTTTATAGAACTTGGATATCAGCTCTTTGTAGTGTCATTTGCAAATATCTTCTCCCATTCCGTGGGTTGCCCTCTTTGTTTTGTTGACTGTTTCCTTGCTGTGCAGAAGTTTTTTATCTTGATGAAGTCCCAAAAGTTCATTTTTTGCTTTATTTTCCCTTTGCCTTTGGAGATGTGTCTTGAAAGAAGTTGCTGTGAAAAGACCTGTGTGTTGAGATGAAATGAGGTAAATGATGTAGGCACTGTGATGTAGCTTTAGGTTACTATTAGCCTTCCGATGATATGTCAGAAGGAGAGAGGAGAGTCATTTTCTTCTGGATTGCAGTTGGCTGTGAATAACTGAAACCATGGAAAGCAAGACCCCAGATAAGGGAAGACTACTGTCCTTTTCATTATTTCCCATCTCTCTCTCCCAGAGAGCACATAGGTGAAAGATGAGCCCTAGGTTAAGTACCAGTCACTTTCCCCTTCTTAGCTATGGTCTGAAGCTAGTTCTTGCTCCTGTAAACTTAAAACAAAGAGCAGCCCAACCAAAGAGAGACCTAATGAGAATTAGAAGGCTCTTAAGCCATTAGGTTGCCTCTTAAAATTCTTACCTGTGGTGAGTACACAACATTCAATACCTTTGCTCCATGTGCAGCCTCTCACAAAGCATTTAAAACCAATTATTTTATGTACAGATTTGTCAGAGTGCTTGACCTAATGCAGCTCATTAAAACCTCATGCAGATAAATGATTCATAGATCCCTACAGACCAGAACACCTCTTCTGGTCAGGTTTTCACTGCTGACAGACAATGGAAAGTTGACTAACCAGCAAATCTGACAAGGTTTGATATACCTCAGAAGTTTAAAATCTGTACAGAGACTTTTTGAAAACATCATTTGCTGCATGTTGGGGAATCAGATCTTTTACTAAGGAGGCAAAAAAGCATACAAGGGGGTGGAGGAACAGTCAAAGAAAAATGTCTTATGGTTATTTTCCTATGTGGAACTGTGGTATGGTTCTGGGAACTCTTCTAGCCATCACATTTCCATTTCTCTGAGCAAAAATTGAAGTCATAGGGAGGCAGAGGCATGACCCTCAGATAAGAAAGCATTAGTGGGAGGGGGCTGTCAATATATTTTCTTTTTCTTAAAGATATTGTATCTGAGCATTGGAGCTACACTGAATATGCATGCACATTGGGTTGTGCTAGCTTCTCCAGTGGTGGCGGAGGTGTTGACCAGAATGCTAGAGCTGAAGTCTACCCAAGAAAGAGCTATGATTTCTTAGAGCCCAGTGAAATTTCTGAACTAATGGTAGAGGAGCCCCTAGATTTGGGTGGGGAAAGGGAAGCTCCTGTAATGGTATGATAATCTTCAGTTAGCAGGAGCTGGGTCATGGCAGGCCCTGCTGTTTGACACAGGTAACTTCTGATAGGTGTGGGGATAGCCTCAATCCTCAAGTAGCTGGCATGGCATTTTATAGGGCGCCCTGAAGTGGAGAGTTTTAACTTGTTTATTTTTTGTTTTGTTTTGTTTTTACTTTCCTTTTTATTAAAGTATAGTTGACATACAATATTGTATTCATTTCAGGTACATAACACAGTGATTCAACAATTACGTACCAGAATAAGTTTAGTTATATCTGTCACTATACAAAGTTATTAAGTATTATTGACTATATTCCCTATACTGTACTTTTCACTCTTATGACTTATTTATTTTATAACTGGAATTTAGTACCTCGTTATCCCCTTCACCTATTTCACCCACTCTTCCAACCCTTCCTCTGGCAGCCACCAGTTTGTCCTCTGTATTTGTGTGTCTATTTCTATTTGCTTGTTTGTTTTGTTTTTTAGATTCCACATGTAAGTGAAATTATATGGTGTCTATTTTTTTCTGTCTGACTTATTTCATTTAGCATACTACCCTCCAAGTCTACCCATGTTGTGGAGAGTTGTAACTCATGATGGAGTGGTTCCAAGCACCCTCTTCAGGATGTATGGGGACCATTTTCTGTTGGGTGAATGGTGAAGTGTTTTTCACAGAGTTTCTGGAGAGACATCAGAGCGATTCATTTAGGCAGTCACAATCTAGAACTGACTGGTTTTTGGAGAAAAGTTTTCAGCACAAACATAAGTATATATATATTTCTTATGCAATATTTTTTGAGCTCCTTATTCTCAAGCATATTACATATAGCTCCCTACTCTATATTCACAGTGATGTTATAAGGTAGGTATTATTACCCATTATACAAAGAAGGTACAAAAAGACAAGTAATTTTTTATCCAAAAACATGTGCTCTTAATCACTTTTTCTGCTGTCTTCCAGTTTTATGTAGTTCATCTTGTAGCGAAGGACTTTAATTCTTAATATTATCAGTTTAATTCAATGAGAAAATATAATATTTTTTCAATTGGCTTATTAGACTCAGGCTGTTTATTGTAAATAGGCTGACTGATCAAGGTGAAGAGAATAAAACTGAGTGAGATACAGATGCTTTGTCTTTGTGCATAGGCCACTGAAACTGGTTTGGGGGATTGGATAAAGAAATAATGTGTGTAAAAATACCAAGCACAGTGTCTGGCACATAGGGGAAGCTAAAAAATTTTAATTTTTTAAAATTCTCAATCCTAAAGTCATATAAATTGTCTTTAATTAGGAAGAGACTCAAAAGAAAATTATATGAAGAGTCTAAAGACTAGATTTTCTTTAAAAGTGGAAGACTTTCTTTTAAAATACAGGAATTTTAAAGATTTTAAAAGATCTTTTCTAATCACCTCTAAATTTAGATCTAGACATTTTACCTTCAAGCTACTTGTATACTTACACCCTTCATTATATTAAGACCAGAAGCGTAGGATAGGGATGAATTAGGGATGGGTGAATCCAGCTGTACTCTTGAGTTCACTGAACATCTCAGATGATTTTTCAAATGTTTTGGGCTCACTGAAATCCAAAACAGGTTTCACCCATACTTATACTCTTCAGTTTGGAGCACGTGCAATTTAAGGGAAATTTAATCCATATGTTTCCGATTCGTTTACACTTAAATAGTCAAAATATTGTTTTTAATAGTTATTTGATGCCTAAGTAGCCTTTTGAACCTTTTAAATAAGCTTTTAGAAGCCTGCATTTCTCCTGAAAACAGGAAATCATGTCTTTCCAAGGAGGTAAACTAATTTATACATCTGAAAATTCAGGTTCAGTTGAGAACACCCAAAACCACAGTTTTTTAATGGCTTGTCTGCCTTGCAAATGAATACTCAGCTTTGGACTAAATGCTATTTGAATAGACCTACTTCTTGCCATATATTTGGACTGAACATCCATTTCAGTTAGTATTGAGCTATTTTGAGTAGTGGATTTAGGGTCCTGAAGCTTCAATTTTACCTGGTTTTTATTTTGGTACAATTATTTTTGGTTTTAATTTATTCTAGCTCTCTTTGTTCATAAACTAACATGGTTACTTATTTTTTTCCAAATATTTCATGCATGATGAATTCTTTTTGTATTTTTCCTTTTTTCTTCCTTTTCTTGACCAAGTATCTCATATTTTTTAAATAAGTGAAAGTACCTGATTTCCAGTAAAACTATGCAGAGCTTCAGTTGGAATATGTGCATTACTTTTCACCTGTATGCCCAGAGACTGAGTAAAATCATGGTAGCCCAAAGGAAATTAGGCAACACACTGTGCCAAGAAGAAAAAAAGAAAGAGAGAGAGAGAGAAAGGAAAGAAGAAAAGAAGGAAGGAAGGGAAGGAGGGAAGGAGGGGGGGAAAGGAAGGAGGGATGGAGGGAGGGAGGAGACAGCAGATGGATGTTAGAGGGGAAAAGAAGGAGTTTAATAATTTTACTTATTTGCGAATTTGTTTTAAATGGTAAAACACTTGCTTAGAGAAACTGAGGTATAGTTGCATGACTCTCCAGCTCCTACCCCTCTTTCCTCATTAAATATTTGTTGAATAAATGAATGAGCATAGTTTAGCTTACATGTATGTATTCTCATAGGGCCATTTCCATTCAAAGCATTTGTAAATGCTTATTGTTAATAGAGATGTAGATTGCCAGCACATGCTTAGTCACTAGCTGCATGAACTTGGATATATCACTAAAGTGTGCACTTCCCTCATCTATAATATAGAGATTAATAATAGTACATAATTCATAGGTTTTAGGTGGATATATAAAATGCACATGTATCTCCTATTACAGAACCTAAAAATAGTAAGTTCTTAGTTAATGGTGGCAAAAACAACAACAGAACAACAAAACACCACATTAAACAAACTTTGGAGAGGAAGTGCTTACTATGTAGAGGCACAGATTAATTCTGGGGTTATAGTCTCTGCCCCTGAGGAGTTCATCACTATTACTATATAGTTTTAGAAATGCTCAACAAAAGTTCACTTCGAGTGATATTAAAGTTCCAGTTGAAGGGTATTTAGATTTAGTAAGTTAGGAAAGGCTTGAATTGCATCATCTAGGATAAATAGAACTTATCAGTAAAGAGGAAAGGGCAGAACAAAAAAGGTGTGACAGGTAGGGGGAACAGCATGCAAAAAAGCATGGGAGCATGAAATAGTTACTTGGGTAGTTTGGTGTAGCAAACTCTGGGTAGTTTACTATAGCCAGATAATAGGGTTTGACTTAGATGTTCACATTTTTCCTGATGGTAGTAGAAAATCATTGAAAAATTCTAAGGAGAGGATTGTTACCAGATTTGGGCAGTAACTTAGCAGTCAGCAAGGACATTTGAGAGAAAAATGAAGTTTGCTTGAAGTTCAAACCACAACTGTTCTTCCCAATCTCTGAAGATTTTGCTGAAGAGCAGGGAAGAGAAGGGGGTTGTTGGATTTGATTTCATAGGCCCTTCTGGTTCAAAGTGCCTGCATCTGCTGAATTAGCTTAATGTATGGATTCTCTCCTTATCCTGCACATTTCCTTTATCTTTAATTGTGTAAAACCAGATGTAGAACTTGGTTTCTTTTTTTTTTTTTTCCTTTTTGTTTCTTTTCTCTTTCAGGGAACAACCACTTCAAATTTATCCTGTTCTACCATGAAGCTATTTGTGGGGAGACAGGAGGATATTGTTTGCCCCCTGCAAAAGCAAAGTCCATGTGGTGGAAGTGTGGGTAAGTAATAAATTGTAGGACATCAAGATAGGAGGCAAGCAGACCAGGTAGGAAACTTACCGGAGAGCAAAATGCTGAAGACCGAAGGTAAAGCAATGACATTGGCAGTAAGAATGGTGAGAAAAGAATATATTTAAGATGTATTTAGGAGAGGGAATCCACGGGACTGGATTCAGTGACTAAAATCAATCTGGGGCAGTGGTACAGGGGAACATGGTAGTAGAGAGGTGTGGAAAGACTGGTAAGGGATATGGGGCTCTGTTGTCATTCAGGATTTTGTTTGGGGTAAGTGAACAGTTAGGGGTGACATTTACTGTTTGAGGTACAGAAAGAAGTACCTGTTTGGGGAGAAATTTAGAAGTCCAGTTTTGGGCAGGTTGGAATGGAGGTAAATGGAGGTGTTACTAAAGTACTTAGATATGTGGATCTGGAATTTGGAAGAATGATCTGGACTGGAGAAGCTAGGTTTGGGAGTGGATCACTTAGGGACTATTTTCAACTGCAAGTCCAAAAACTCAGCTACAGGAGCTTAACCAAATAGCTATTTTTCTTAAATAACAAGAGTCCGGAGTTAAATAGTCCAGGGCAAGTGTGGTAGTTCCATGATTTTGCTGGCATTTCAAGCCCTTCTTAATCTTTCTCATCTATCATCCTTGGTGTCTTTGGTCAGGTTTCCTGGAAGCTGTGTTTTAGGTGAGGATTCAGGTCATGAGTTTCCTTAAGGGAATGCTTGTCTTCAGGAAAAACCTGTAAGGGAAAGAGTGAGAAAGGATAGAGAAGGGAAGAGAGCAGGTGGTCTGAACAACTGAATTATTAAAAGTGGATCACGCATGAAGCAGTAATGATTGTGTCATGAACCAAGGGTTATGACTAATCCCATTCTATGAACATGTGGTCCAAGGAAAAATCAAAAAAGGATGAAGAGAGGAAAGAACTCAAGGAACATAAGCCTCTTCTTTCAAGTAGTCTGACTTTGAAAGGACGAAGAGGAGGTTGGGGCGGGGAACAAGGGTTAAAAGATAATTTTAAATAATAGAGTTGCTTATGAGAATGTGCTAAAGGGGAAAAACCAGTAGAGAAGGAAGGCTGAACAATTAGAAATGAGAGGAACAGGTTGGCAGAGTGATATTGATGAGCTGACAATTAGCTCTGGATACAGGGAAACACCACTTTTACTGATCTAGGAGGGAAAGACATAGAAATAAGTGGGTTTACAGACAGATTCATGGTGGTGGCCAGTGAGGAGCTGAGGAATTTCTACATGATTGCATTTAAATCAATTTTTTCGGTAAAATACAGAAATCATCTGTTGAGCATGTGTGTGTGGATGATGGCACTGGTGATGGTAGGACGGGGGAGAGGTGTAAAAGGCTTAAGAGTGGTGAAAGTTTGGAAGAGCCACTGAGGGGAATAGGAGAGATGTCTGACTAGGGCTGCCTGGCAGCATTTCAGACCCAGCTAAGGTTGAAGATCATGAATTTGTAGTAGCAGCAACCTGGCTTTGTGATTTTCTCCAGCAATGCTTTATAGTTGGGAATAGCATCTGTGGGGGATGAGTTGGGCTGTTAAATCAAGAGGCATTACACATGTGATTCATTTCCCAGTTGTTAAATACCTTTCAGTTGTAGATTACAAAGAGACTTTGGATATACATGAATGTCTGCACCTACAGTTAGGCAGTTAGCCCAACTATTATTGGGTTTGGGTGGATTTAGTAATCAGCCAATAAAGCCCCAAATTTTCTTTGGTTATTTGGTCCTAAAGTTATTATTGATTATGGTTTAGAGATCAAATGAGGTTATATAGTATGGTTGAATATTTAAGGCTGAGTTTGAAGAACAAGAAATATTGGCGCCTATTTTCTGCAAGTTCGCATGGGGTTTGTTTGTGTCTACTTGATGCTTCTATGGCCCAGAGATTTCTAATCCATCCAAAATTCTGTGACCAGATAAACCTTTCTTTTTTTTTTTTTAAAGATTTTATTTATTTATTAGTTAGAGAGAGAGAGAGAGTGAGCACAGGCAGACAGAGAGGCAGGCAGAGGCAGAGGGAGAAGCAGGCTTCTTGCCGAGCAAGGAGCCCGATGTGGGACTCGATTCCAGGACACTGGGATCATGACCTGAGCCGAAGGCAGCCGCTTAACCAACTGAGCCACCCAGGCGTCCCCAGATAAACCTTTCTAAAACACATCATGGCCCAGAAACCTTCAGTAGCTTCTCACTGCCTATAGTAAGTATATGATTTAATTTTTATAGCCTGATGATTTCAAGATCTCTGTAATTTGGCCTTACCCTGCTTTTCTTTATTTTCCCATTACTTCCTAAACTCAGAAAGTATAGTTTAGTAGTTAAGAGCACAGGCTTTGTATTTGTGTTTGAATCTTAGCTTTAAAAACTACCAGCTTTGTGATCTTATGAAATTTAACTCTCATAGTTCTAGTTTTCTCACCAGTAACACAGAGATAATAATATATACTTCATAAGATGATGAAGATTAGTGAAATAACATAATGTGCTTAGTTCAGTGCCTGGAGTACAGTATATTTACAATAATTTCATACCTCATTTAGCTAACTCAACTTACATAGTGTTTAGATAGTGTTCTAAATACTTTGTAAACTCATTTGATACTTGTAATGAGCCTCTAAAATAGGTAATATCATTATCTTAATTTTAGAGAACAGAACAATGAGCTATAGGGAAATTAACTTACCATGTTAACAGCTAATAAGTGGTAGTATATTTCAAGCCCGGGAGGTCTGTCTTCACAGGCCATGCTTTTAATCACTAAACCATGTTCCCTTTCAATAAATGGCAACTATTATATTAATAATACTTTATTTTCTGTCCCTTAAACATGTTATGTATATTCTACCTCCTTGTTAATATTCATATCATTCACTATTCTTGAAAAATTTGTTCTCCTTTTCTATCCAAATCCTCTTAATCTTTTCTTTCTTTGTTTTTCCCTATAGGTATTTCATTTCCTTGGTTAAGTTTATTTCTAGGCATTTTACTGTTTTTGGTATAATTTAAAATTGGATTGTTCTCTTAATTTATCTTTCTGCTACTCCACTATTAGTATATAGAAATGTAGCAGATTTCTGTATATTGATTGTGTATCCTTTGAACTTACTGAATGCATTTATTGGTTCTACTAGTTCTTTGGTGGGGTCTTTAGGGTTTTCTATATATAGTATCATATTATCTGCAAATAGTGAAAGTTTACCAATTTAAATGTTTTTTATTTCTTTTTCTTGTCTGATTGCTGCGGCTAGGACTTCCAATGCTATGTTCAGTAAAAATGCTAAGAGTGGACATCCTTGTATTGTTCCTGGTATAAGGAGAAAATCTCTCAGTTTTTTACCATTGAGTATGATGTTAGATGTGGGTTTTCATATATTCCATATGAATTCCATAGTTCGGGAATTTATTATGTTGAGGTATATTCCCTTTAAACTTACATTATTGAGGATTTTTATCATGAATGTATTTTGTACTTTATCAAATGATTTTCTGCATCTATTGAAACGATGATATGTTTTGATCTTTTTTCTCAATGTGGTGTGTCATGTTAATTGATTTACAATTGCATCCCAGGAATACATTTTACTTGATCATGGTGGATGAATTTTTAGTGTATTGTTGGATTTGGTTTGCTAATATTTTGTTGAGGATATTTGCATGTATGTTCCTCAGAGATATTGGCCAAAAGTTTTTTTTTTTTTTTTTGTAATGTCTTTATCTGGATTTGGTATCAGGTAATGCTGTTTTCATAGAATGAATTTGGAAGTTTCCTTCCTCTTCTATTTTTTAGAATAGTTATAGAAGAATAGGTATTAAATCTTTAAATGTTTTGCTAGAATTCACCTGTGAAGCTTTCTGGTTCTGGACTTTTGATTTTGGGAGTTTTTTGATTACTGATTCATTTGCATTGCTGGTAATTGGTCTGTTCAAAATTTCTATTTCTTTCTAATTTGGTTTTGGAAGGTTATATTTTTCTAGGAATTTATCCATTTCTTTTTGGTAGTCCAATTTGTTAGAGTATAATTTTTCATAATATCCTCTTATAATCCTTTGTATTTTTGTGACATCAGTTGTTATTTCTCCTCCTTCATTTGTGATTTTGCTTATTTGAGTCCTCTCACTTTTTTTTGGATGAGTTGAGCTAAGTCCAAAATGAGTTCATTTTATTGATCTTTTCAGAGAACAAGCTCCTGGTTTCATTGATTGTTCTATTTATTTTTAATTATTATTTTTTAGTTTCTATTTTTAAAATTTCTGATCTAATCTTTATTATTTCTTCCAGGTTTTGAGCTTTGTTTTTCTTTTTCTAGCTCCTTTAGATGTAAGGTTAGGTTGTTTATTTGATATCTTTCTCACTTCTGGAGGTTGGCCTGTATTGCCATAAACTTGCCTCTTAGAAGAGCTTTTGCTGTATCCCAAAGATTTTGGACCATTTTGTTTTCATTTTCATTTGTCTTCATATATATATATATATATATATTTATTCCCTCTTTGGGTTCTTGGTTGACCCTTTCATTGTGTTGTGTTATCTAAGTTCTATGTATTTGTCTTCTTTCTAGATTTTTTCTTGGTTTATTCCCAGTTTCATAGTGTTATGGTTGGAAAAGATGCTTGACATGACTTCAATATTTTCGAATTTGTTGAGACTTATTTTATGGCCTAATGTATGATCTGTTCTGGAGAATGTTCCACGTGTACTTGAGAAGAATGTGTATTCAGCAGTTTTAGGGTAGAATATTCTGAATAAATCTCTTAGATACGTCTAGTCCAAAGTGTCATTTAAAGCCACTCTTTCCTTGCTGATTTTCTGTTTGAATGATCTATTCATTGATGTAACTAGGATATTAAAATCCCCTACTATTTTTTGTATTATTAGTGATTTTGTGATTATTTCCTTTATGTTTGTTATTAGCTGCTTTATGTATTTGGGTGCTCCCATGTTGGGTGCATAAATATTTACAATCGTTGTATCTTCTTATTGGATTGTTCCCTTTATGATTATGTAGTGTCCTTCTTTCTCCCTTGCTACAGTCTGTTAGGAAGTCTATTTTGATGATATAAGTGTTAATACCCTGGTTTTCTTTTCACTTCCATTTGCAGGATAACTGCTTTTCCATGCCTTTTCTTTCAATCTGCTTGTGTATTTAGGTCTGAAATGAGTCTTTTGTAGGCAGTATATGGATGGGTCTTCCTTTTTTAATCCCTTCCATTATTCTATGTCTTTTGATTGGAGCATTTAGTCCATTTACATTCAAAGGAATTATTGGTAAGTATGTAATTATTGCCATTTTGTTACTTGTTTTATGTTTGTTTTTGTAGTTCTTCTCTGTTCCTTTCCTTTTTTGTTCTTTTTTATGGTTTGTTGGCTTTCTTTAGGGATATACTTGGATTGCATTTTCACATATTTTAACTTTTTTGTTTGTTTTTTTGTAGTTACCATTAGGTATGTACCACTAGGTATATAATGACTTAAGCATATAGCAGTCTATATTAAGTTGATGGCCATTTAAGTTTGAACCCATGTTTTACTCCTCTCCTCCCCACATTTTATTTTATTTTATTTTTTTAAAGATTTTATTTATTTATTTGTCAGAGAGAGAGCGGGAGTGAGCACAGGCAGACAGAGTGGCAGGCAGGGGCAGAGGGAGAAGCAGACTCCCTGCTGAGCAAGGAGCCCGATGTGGGACTCAATCCCAGGACACTGGGATCATGACCTGAGCCGAAGGCAGCTGCTTAAATAACTGAGCCACCCAGGCGTCCCTCCTCCCCACATTTTAGGTATATGTTTTTGTTTTTCTTTTTATTTATATCCTTTTATTTTGTGGATCCTTTGACTCATGTTTGTTTATACTTAATTTTAGAGTTTTGTGCTTCCTATTCTTCTTACTTCTACTTATGATCTTTCCTTTCCATTCAAACAGTTCCTTTCAACATTTCTTATATAGCTGGCTTACTGGTCCTTTAATGTTTGTTTGTCTGGGAAACTCTTTCTCTCTCCTTCTATTCTGAATGATACCCTTTCCAGATAGGTATCTTTGGTGGCAGGTTTTTTTCTTTCAGCCTATTGAATATATCATGCCACTGTCTTCTGGCCTGCAGAAGCTCTGCTGAAAAATCAGCTGATAAATTTATGAGGTTTCCCTTAGAGTGTGTTCTTCCCTCTTGCAGCCTTTAAAATTCTTTCTTTATCACTACTTTTTGCCATTTTAATTACATGGTTGTGTCTTGGTGTAGATCTCCTTGTGTTGATTTTGTTGAAGACTCTTTATACCTCCAGAGTCTAGATTTCTGTTTCCTTCCCCAGATTCAGGAAGTTTTCAGCTCTTCTTTCTTCAAATAAAATTTCTGCCTTGTTTCCTTTCTCTTCTCTTTCTGGGATCCCTATAATGCAAATGTTATGCTTGATGGTGTCACTGAGTTCCCTTAGTCTATTTTCATTGTTCCTCTCTCCTATTCACCTTGATTGCTTTGCTTTTGTTTCTTCTTGTCTACTACTTTAAAAACATTTATTTATTTATTTTAGAGGGAAAGAGAGAGAGAAAAAGAGAGTGGGGTAGAGGCATAGGTAGAGAATCTCAAGTAGACTCCCTACTAAACATGGGGCCTGACAAGGGTCTTGATCTCATGACCTGAGATCATGACCTGAACCAAAACCAAGAGTCAGATGCTTAACTGACTGAGCCATCCAGGTGTCCCTCTTCTAGCCTACTATTTATTCCCTCTAGTGTATTTTTAATTTTCACTATTAAGTTCTTCATTTCTGATTGGTTCTTTTTTATATTTTCTGTCTCTTTGTTGAGGGTCTCACTGTCGTTATCTACTCTTTTCTCAAGTCAGGTGAGTATTTTTATGACCATTACTTTAAATTCTTTGTCAGGCATATACATTTCTTATCTCCATTATAGTTACCTCTCTTATGATTTTGTCCCATTCTTTTATTTGGAACAGATTCCTCTGTCTCCTCATTTTGTGTAACTCTTTGTATCTGTTTCTGTGAGTTAGGAAAGTCAGCTAAGCCTCTTGCTTTTGAAAGCCATGGCCTTATGAAGAAGAGGTCCTGTAATGCCCTGCAGTGCAAGGTCCCCGTTCACCAGAACATGGTGCTTCAGGGATGTCTCCTGTGTGTGTTGGGTATGCCGTACTGTTGTGCTGAGCTGTGTTTGGCTTCCGTTTAGTTGTCTGCAATGGCTCTCTTTGCCTGTTGTGGGCAGGTTTGGTTGGTAGGCCAGTCTGGTGCCACCTTGGGCTTGAGTTTAACCAGCCAGGCATTTGATGGAAATTCAGTACCATGGAACTTCAGGGCACTTTCCCTGTGTTGTCTTCTGAGATGCTTTTGTTGGTGGGTAGGGCCTGAAGTCAGAGCCTATGTCTATCACCCTCGCACACTATAGAGGCTACAGTTAGACTGGTGCTTGTGGTTATCTTCCTTTCTCCTCAGCGCAAGAGTCACTTTGGAGTTGTGGTGGCCACTGTTACAGCTGGTTGCACACTGTCAGGTTTATGGCATTACTTTGGATGGGCTCCACCAAGGGCGTATTAGAGGGGTAAGTCCACAGTAGCGTGCAGGGGCAGGGCTCATGGTGCTAGCAAGGTCCTTGCTGGTTCCCTGTGGGAGGGGACTTGAAGTGGCCTGAGAATATTTCTGCAGAAGCCTAAAATCCTCTTAAACTTTCAAGGCCATCTCAGCATCTGCCCCTTCTGTGAAGCTTTCTAGGATTCCTGTCATCAGTGATCCTTCTCTGAATCTTTAATGCCTACATAGTTTAGCTGGCACTTAAAATACTATTTTGTAGTAACTATATTGCTTGATGTTGTTATTTAATCTGTCATTGGTTTTCAACTAGATAAAATTTGTGAAGGTAGGAAAAGTATGTTTTTATCATCTTTATATCATTGGCAGTCTTTAAGGGGAAGTTCACTGAACTTTGTATCAGAGGACCCAAGTTCCCATCACAGCACTGACACTTAATAAACCTGGTAAACTATGACATATTACTTGGCTTCTTTGAAACTTAACCATGTCATCTGTAAAATGGGGTTAATAGTTTACCTGTCTTAGAGAATTACGGTGGAGATTAAGTGAAAAGTATATATGAAAAAGTTATGACATTCTATGTAAAAACTATTTGCTTTTACTCCCTGTAAATATATGTTAAAGAAATGAATAAACAAATTAATGGATTCACCAAAGGTGGAAGGATATCAAAATACCTGGAAATTAGTTCTATGACTTTTAATCTGTATTTTCTTGAGCTAGTCACTAACCACTCTGAGCATTCTTTTTCACCTGAAAAACAGGGATAAGAAGCTAGGTATATAGGACACTTGGAAAGAACCCAGGCCTTTACAGAATTCAGCTTGGAACTGAAGTATGAAGGGCTTGGATCTCTAGGATTGAGAAGAAATGTAATGGGAGATAGGGTACAGACATACAAGAAGTGAGAGGTTGTGAAACACAAACTCTTACCTTTGTGCTCAAGCTCAGTACCTGTGACTTTAGCATATGAAGATAGGCTAGGATTCCTTAGATTCATATTTTTCACAAATACATCACTGACTAGCATATTTGAAACTCCTCTCTTGGCTTCAGGGTAAAGAATTCCAGCCAATTTCTCCTCATAAAAGTTCAGCTTGAAATTAAATTCCCTACCCACAGGAAAATTTTATCCAAAATTTCACATGACTGACATGTTGCATTTTGAGACTTCTCTAACCACATAACCATGGATTTCTAAATAGTATGTGAAAGTTCTTGATTCTTATTAGACTTACTGGTATAAATCCAGCCAACTTCCACATTTTTTTTCCTTTTCTTGATCATTCTTCAAAAATAAACCACCAGTTGCTAAATTCTTAGAGCTTATGATAGGCACTTATATCTCCAGTCTCTGTCACCTTTCCATGGTCAAGCATTCCATCACCTGATCCTCTTGTGGTCACTTCTTGTTTTTCTTTCTATCTGATTCTGATGCCTGATTTCTCTCTGGGCTCTGCATTCTTATGCTTACAGCTTGTTCTTCTCTCTTTTTTCCTCCTTTTTCAGCCTTAACACAAACAAATTCTATAGCCTGTAAGTTATAGGGATGAAGTGGTTAAAAAGAAGAGACCTCAGCTGGGGATGAGGTGGTTAAGAAAAACTTGAAACTAAGAGCCAAGAAACCATCTTAGAGAAAAAGAATTTCAAGTTCTGAGGAGAAAGTCTTCCAGGTAGCACTTAGCTCAGAAGAAATACTACTTTGGTCAGGACCTGCCTGCCCTACTTCCACCCATGGTCTATAATTAGTTATGTCATTTGCAGGCTGTTCACAGTCCAATGAGATTTAGAGTCTCTCTCTCCACTTACAAATAGGACCTGAAAAAGATTATTCCAGCCTTTTTTTTTATATATATATACAGTTATGTAAGGACCTGGACAGTGATTAATGCATTAGAAGTTGCTGTCTTGTCCTTTAATACCTTCCATAACCTCTATCACATATAACTAGTCTGCTTAGTTAACCTTTGCTAGGGCTCTGGTGCTTAGATATTCTACCAACTTTCTCTTCTTTCATGAGATATGAAGTATACCCTTAAATCCTAGCCAGGAGGCTGGAGATTCTGACTTCCTCATTGGGTTTTAGTGAGCCACTTTCTCTAGAATTGAGTCCTAGTTCTCCTTAAATTATTTAGTCATCAAGAGTGACATCAGCAAGATGACAGTATAGGAATTTCTAGAGCTCTTCCCCTCCCAGAAATATTAATTTGAACAACTCTCCAGGAATGATAATACCTTCACAACAACTAATGATTCCAAGTGAGGCATAAAGAACCTGGGTAGAACATAGATATAAGACAAGATGCATTGAAGAAGGTAGGAAAGACAGTTTTATATTACCCCATCATACTTCCCCCCAGCCTGGGCAGCCCAGCACAAAGAGGAATGACTCTCCATGGAGGGACTGGAGAGTGAGGTAAACGCCTGACAGCATTGGTCCATACCATACTGCCTCCTGTAACCCTAGGCAGTTCTCATGGCTCCAGGCTTCCATCCCACTCATGCCAGGCTGGCCCCCATGGACTCATACTCTGAACTAGCTATTGTGGGCTCCACATCCTCCCTAGCACCAGCCAGTTGCCTGGCTCCAGTCTTCTGGCAAGCCCCAGCACCAGACCCCACAGACTTAGACTCCAGGCTGGCTTCTCTGGCCTCAGGATACAAGGATCATGAATAATCAAAGAAAGGTAACATCAACAAAGGAAACTAACCAAGTTCCAATGATAGACCCAAAAGAAATGGATATATGTGAACCGTCTAACAGAGAATTCAGAATAGTCCTCTTAAAGAAATCCAATGAATTACAAGCAAACACAGACAACTGAACATTATTTCCATTTAAAAGTTCTATTTTAAGTCTTCTGGTTGCTGTTTAAAGTAATAACATTTTCCCCCCTATTTGCCTTTAAGATTTTCTTTTAATATTTGGTTTTTAGCAGTTTTAGTAAGATAGACTTGGATGCGGTTTTATTTATTCTGGACAGGGTTTGGATGCTTCTTGAATCAGTAACTTGATAACTTTAATCAATTTTGAAAACAAAAATTCTTGAACATTATGTCTAGAAATGTTACTTTTTTTTTTTAGATTTTATTTATTTATTTATTTGACAGACAGAGATCACAAGCAGGCAGAGAGGCAGGCAGAGAGAGAGGAGGAAGCAGGCTCCCCGCTGAGCAGAGAGCCCGACACGGACCCGATCCCAGAACCCTGAGATCATGACCCGAGCCAAAGGCAGAGGCTTTAACCCACTGAGCCACCCAGGCCCCCCGAAATGTTACTTTTTTTCAAAGATTTTTTAAAAAATTTATTTCTCTGACAGAGAAGATCGCAAGTAGGCAGAGAGGCAGGCAGAGAGAGAGGGGGAAGCAGGCTCCCTGCTGAGCAGAGAGCCCAATGTGGGGCTCAATCCCAGGACCTGGGATCATGACCTGAGCCGAAGGCAGAGGCTTAACCCACTGAGCCACCCAGGTGCCCTCTAGAAATGTTACTTTTATCTCTTCCCTCTCTCCTCTTTCACTTGTTCTCATTCTCTCCTGTTCTCTTCTTCCGAGGTTGCAGTCACAGGTATATTAGACTTTTATCCTGTATTTCATGTCTCTTTTTTTCCCTCAGTGTTTCAGGCTGGATTTTTTTCCCTATGCCATGTCATGTCATTCACTGATACTCTCTTCAGCTATGTTGAAGCCCATCACTGAGTTTTCCAATAACACAATTTTTGTTCTAGAATTTTTCTGATTCTTTTTTCATAATTTCCATTTATCTCATGCAATTCTCCACTGTATTAGTAAGTTACATGAACATATTAATCATAGTGATTTTATAGTGTGTATCTAATGTATCAATATCTGAATATCCTATGGGTATGTTTCTATTTTCTGTTTATTGTTTGTGCATGAAAAATTACAAACATAGTCTGATTTTTTTTAAGATTTTATTTATTTGAGAGATAGAGTGAGTGAGATAGAGAGAGCACAGAAGCAGGAGCAGAAGGAGAGGGAGAGCCTGTATTAGGCTCCCTGCTCAGCTTGATCCCAGGGCTTGATCCCAGAACCCTGGGATCATGACCTTAGCTGAAGGTAGACAGCTTAACTGACTGAGGCAACCAGGCACCCCTACAAACATAGTTTAATCTCTAGATCATATCTTCTTTCAGAGATTATTTAATTTTGCTTCTGGCAGATAATCAAATTCAAGGAAGATCACCATAACCCAGTAAAAACTCTAATGATTCAAAGCTGGGCTTCACTTTTTTTGTGGGTGGATCTACTTCTTACTCTTTACCGTGTGGCCCTTCAGATTTCTAACTAAACGCTAGAGGTGTTTTAACAGAACAGTGCTTCTTTAAAAGTCCTTGAACTAGGGGTGCTTGGGTGGCTCAGTCCTTAGTGGTCTGATAATAACCCAGCAGGTTAGGCTCCAAGTAACTACTCTCCAGAGCTCAGGCCTTGTCCAAAGCAAAGGGCTTCTGTCAGATCCCAAAGGCATTTTTCTGATATTTACTGTGGGAATCTTGTTGAGCTCTTGGAGCTAAATCTCACAATATTGTGGGGGCCCTCCTATAACTGATTCACCCTCAATTTTTAACTCTCAGAGTTGTCCATAGTTAACTCTTAGTAATTTATCACAGTTCAGGCTTCCTAACCTAGTACTGGTTCCTGAGGCAGTTTCTGCTTGTGAGTTCTGCTCTGGTAAACTGTGACTGCCTGTATTTGCCTGTCTCTTCAGTCTGAGGACAGCAGTTTGGTCTGCGTTTTCCTCTCTCTGTGGGTCCAAGAAGTTTTGATTTTTCAGTCCATTCAGCTTTTTATTGTTGTTAGGGCAGAGTGGTAAGTTCCACACTCCTCACATCTGGAACTAGAAACTGGAAGTCACTTCTCTAATTAAAGCTTTACTTATGCACACAAAGCCCTTTTGTTTGTAAAGAAACAAACCTATTCCAGCTAGTCCAAGTAAAGGAGAGTGGGGGGTACAATGCAGTTCTACATATTTTTTAAGAATTTATTTATTTATTTGAGAGAGAGAAAATTAGTGAGAGAGAGAGAAAGCACAACAGAGGGAGTGGCAGAAGGAGAAGCAGACTCCCCTCTGAGCAGGGAGCTCTATGGGCGGCTGGATCCCAGAAACCTGAGCTGGAGGCAGACGCTTAACTGACTGAGCCATCTAGGCATCCCTTTTCCACTTTCTTATACCATAGATTTTTATTTATTTATTTATTTAGGAGGGCTTTAATTTTGTGCATATCAATTTTTAGACCCTTTAAATGTTAAGGCCCATGGCTATTACTTATTTGAGGATTCAGTTACCTGAAGCCTATCACTCATTTATTCTTCTCTCTAAAGGAATTATACAGTTAATAACACTTCAGTGGTGAATAAAATATGAGTATATTGATTTCTCTGTAAGTACCACGTACTGCTAAATACAGGTTGAACCAAGCTGGGGCACATGGCTGAGGCTAAGGCCAAAGGAGTCCCCTTGCTGCCTTTTCTTAACTCCTTACCTATTTCCTAAACCCTTATCTATTCCTTTTTTTTTTCCTTTCTCCCAAACTGAAGGTGGAATCTTTATTCTATTTGCTTCTCTAAATGTGTCTAATTATTTCCTCTTTCTAGAAACCAGATTTTTCTCTTATTAATTTTTACATGGTCCAATATGATTGTCTTGGCCCTGATTTTCTAATTCAAGTCCCATTACTAATTATATAGTTTCTATGTATTCATTTATTGTGGCTAAGCAAAACATGGTCTTGGAACTGGTGCCTATTCTTCTCTAGCAAGATGTGGCCACGGTGGTAGGATTGTATGGCTTATAGGGATTCTCTTTCCAGGCTCTCTCAGAGGGAAATTAAATCCAGAAAAAGGAGTTAGATGTGTGGGAATTGATATCTCCAGAACACCTACCAAGGCTCGGTTATTCCCTAGAATTAAGACATATGTGGACAGAATGGAATGTTAAGAGGGTAAAATGGATGACAAATAATCAGATTATGTTATAAAATAAAAAGGATATGTTATGAAATCCAGGAATAGGACAATCACATAGTTTCTCCTTATTACCAATCACCTATAAATTGCTACATATCTATACGTGATTAAATTAATCATTATTGAGGAGTCAAGATGGCGGAGAGGAGCAGGCTGAGATGACATCAGGCAGCAGGAGATCAGCTAGATAGCCTATCAAACCATTCCGAACACCTACGAATCCAACAGGAGATCAAAGAGAAGAAAAACAACAATTCTAGAAACAGAAAATCAACCACTTTCTAAAAGGTAGGTCCAGCAGAGAAGTGAATCCAACGCGACAGGAAGATAGACCCCGGGGGGGGAGGGGCCGGCTCCCGGCAAGCGGCGGAGCACAAAATCAGGACTTTTAAAAGTCTGCTCCACGGAGGGACATCGCTCCAGAGGCTAAACTGGGGTGAAGACCTCACAGGGACAGCGTGGACTCAGGTCCCGCGGGGTCACAGAAGGATCGGGGGTGTCTGAGTGTCACAGAGCTCACAGGTATTAGAGCAGGGAAGCCAGCTGTGGAGACAGAGCCGAGGTTTCCTAGAGCCGTGGTCTGTGACACGGGCTGGTGCTCTGTGACACGGGCCGGTGCTCTGTGCAAGGGGTCCCCACAAGATCCGGGGAGACTCTGACCTGGGAGAGCTCAGGGATCTACAGGGTTCAGAGACTCCAAGTGGGACTCTGCCAGAGATGGAGACGCTTGGTCACAGGCTGGGTGAGCTCGGAGCGCTCCCAGAAGCCAGTGAGACGGGACTGATTACGCACGATTTTCTCCAAGCATGGCCGGAGGCTGGGGAGACGGGAGTGATTAAACGCTTTTCTCCGAAGGCACACTGAAGACTGGGGCCCCTAGCTCTCGGCTCTGCTGAACCGGAGATTGGGAGGCTGCCATTGTCATTCCCGTCCTCGGGAACTCTACGGAAAGCGTTCAGGGAACAAAAGCTCCCAAAAGCGAACCTGAGAGGATTACTTAGCCCGGCCCCTGGTAAGGGCGGTGCAATTCCGCCTGGGGCAGAGACACTTGAGAATCACTACAACAGGCCCCTCCCCCAGAAGATCAACAAGAAATCCAGCCAAGACCAAGTTCACTTAGCAAGGAGAACAGTGGATTCTTATCTGGACAAAATGACAAGGCGGAAAAACTCACCACAAAAAAAAGAACAGGAGGCAGGACCGAAGGCTAGGGACCTAATCAGTACAGACATTGGTAATATGTCAGATCTGGAATTCAGGACGACGATTCTCACGGTTCTAGCCGGGCTCGAAAAAGGCATGGAAGATATTAGAGAAACCCTGTCGGGAGAAATAAAAGCCCTTTCTGGAGAAATAAAAGAACTAAAGTCTAATCAAGTTGAAATAAAAAAGGCTATTAATGAGGTGCAATCAAAAAAGGAGGCTCTTACTGCTAGGATAAATGAGGCAGAAGAAAGAATTAGTGATATAGAAGACCAAATGACAGAGAATAAAGAAGCTGAGCAAAAGAGAGACAAACAACTACTGGACCACGAGGGGAGAATTCGAGAGATAAGGGATGCCATAAGACGAAACAACATTAGAATAATTGGGATTCCAGAAGAAGAAGAAAGAGAAATCGGAGCAGAAGGTATACTGGAGAGGATTATTGTAGAGAATTTCCCTAATATAGCAAGGGGAACAAGCATCAAAATCCAGGAGGTGCAGAGAACACCCCTCAAAATCAATAGGAATCGGTCCACACCCTGCCATCTAATAGTAAAATTTACAAGTCTTAGCAACAAAGAGAAAATCCTGAAAGCAGCATGGGACAAGAAGTCTGTAACATACAATGGTAAAAATATTAGATTGGCAGCCGACTTATCCACAGAGACCTGGCAGGCCAGAAAGAACTGGCATGATATATTCAGAGCACTAAACGAGAAAAACATGCAGCCAAGAATACTTTATCCAGCTAGGTTATCATTGAAAATAGAAGGAGAGATAAAAAGCTTCCAGGACAAACAAAAACTGAAAGAATTTGTAAACACCAAACCAGCTCTACAGGAAATATTGAAAGGGGGCCTCTAAGCAAAGAGAGACCCTAGAAGTATTATCAGAAAAGAACAGAGACAATATACAGTAACAATCACCATACAGGCAATACAATGGCACTAAATTCATATCTCTCAATAGTTACCCTGAATGTAAATGGGCTAAATGCCCCAATCATAAGACACAGGGTTTCAGAATGGATAAAAAAACAAAACCCACCCATATGCTGCCTACAAGAAACTCATTTTAGATCTTAAGGTCTTAAATGATGCACTGGACCAGATGGACATCACAGATATATTCAGAACATTCCATCCCAAAGCAACAGAATACACATTCTTCTCTAGTGCCCATGGAACATTCTCCAGAATAGATCACATCCTGGGTCATAAATCAGGTCTCAACAGGTATCAAAAGATTGGGATCATTCCCTGCATATTTTCAGACCACAATGCTCTGAAGCTAGAACTCAATCACAAGAGGAAATTTGGAAAGAGCAAAAATACATGGAGAATCAACAGCATCCTTCTAAAGAATGAATGGGTCAACCAGGAAATTAAAGAAGAATTGAAAAAAATCATGGAAACAAATGATAATGAAATCACAA
>RCUC01089402.1:0-31776 GCA_003697995.1 Taxidea taxus jeffersonii
TTTTGGCAGTGGAGGGTTCTATAATGTTCAGAGATCAATAATGTTCAGTGGCAGTTGCCTTTCAAATTTGGTCAGAGATGGAAGAGTCAGTGTCTGGAGAGCCTGACAATTTGATGCAGTAGTTCTCCCTTTTCAAAGGAGTTTAATCAGTGTTAGAACTTTGCAGATCCCTTCTGGTTCTAGTGATTATCAGTTCCTGGTTTATCCAGGTTCGAGTGGCCTTACTGATTATCCGTCCTTTGTACTGTTGGTCTGTGCTGGCTTTGGTGATATTTGGTCTTAGCTTCAACACCATTGGCTGCTTACATCACTACTTGACATGAGTGACTCCATCTTGCTCTCTACATACTCCCCTTAGGAGGTCAACCTTGCCTAAACAATGCATTTCTTACTAACAAATTCCTTTCTTTTTTAATGCCTCCTTTCTGCCTTTAAGAAACCTTCTTTTATTTAGCTCAGTGGAATTCCCTTCAGCTGCCAGATTCATGAATCATTTTCAATTGGATCTTCCAATTTACTTAGTTGAATTTTGTTCTTTATTTTATTTTTTAACTTTTATTTATTTAGTCAATTAAGTAATCTCTGCACCCAACATAGGGCTCAAATTCATGACCCTGAGATCAAGAGCTGCATGCTCTTCTGACTGATCCAGCCAGCACCCTGAATTTTGTTTTTTAATTGAAAGAACAGTGAGTGTGAGATTACTGAAATGGGAGAAAACTTGATATTAAGGAACAAATTTAAATTCTGTGAGAAAGTAGAAGACATCCAAATGTCATTTTCCATTTGATACTGCTTTGTAATGAAGAATTAAATGAAATAGATGTAAAATGAAATCATAGAATTCTCATGTGTTTATCCTGCATGAAGTTTTAACTCATCACCAGGCATCCTCTTCTTCACACACACTCCAGCTGTACTACTCAGCTGAAAGATACCACTCTGTTGTTCCCAATACAGACAGGCCCACTGCCCTACCCACTACCTTACACATTGATTCACCCCCCAACTTTAAAGTCAATTTATTAAAATATCATTCTAAAACAGTAATTCAGTAACAGTTGTTAAAAAAAAAAAAAAAAAAGAAATGACCTAGTTACTCTACTGTGGGATCTTATTTAAGTCAGCTAAAATACAAAGTAATCCACCATGAAAGAAGAACAACAATTGAATCAATGAGGTAAGTATTCATGTAAGGCACACATGGTGACTCAAGCATATAAGTATGAAAATATGAAATGACAGTTTAATATTCTAAAACCTGCCTACATTAATGTGAAATATTCTGTTAATCATCTAATTGAGTTATGTCCTGAAGGGTCACATAATGCAATGGCAATATAAATTAAGCTAAACAAAAGACAGTGTATATTGATAAAGATCTAATCAATAAAGATAGCTTTTAAGTTAGCTTCCATTGATATTAACATTAATTATCAATATCAAAGGCTATTCTAGTTAAGGTGGCTCTTTGGAGAAGCTAATAGAGATTAAGGCTCTGCCAAATTACTCCTTTTTTTGTGTGTGAAGATTTTATTTATTTATTTGACAGAGAGAGAGACAGCAAGAGAGGAAACACAAGCAGGGGGAGTGGGAGAGGGAGAAGCAGGCTTCCCACCGAGCAGAGAGCCTGATGCAGGGCTTGATGCTGGGCTATATGCCCAGGACTCTGGAACCATGACTCAAGCCAAAGGCATATTTCTAAAGTCTGAGCCACCCAGGTGCCCCCAAATTTCTCTTTTTAAAGCTAATTGGCAATCACTTATTATATGAAGAAAATCTGCCTTCTACTGAGATTGGGAATTCTTTAAGGGCAGAAACATTTTCTGTGTTACACTTCTTTGTTTGATATCCAACAGATATCCCATAAATATTGACCATAAGTAACTCTTTGTTGAGGAGTAGCAGTAGAGTAGCAGAGCACTCAGGCAGAGGGAAAATGATCAGTGTTGTATTCTGAAGGATGCTAGAGTCAAACCTTAGAGAAGAATCAGCTACTGTAGAAATCCTGGGGAGGGGGGCTAATATGAGGGAGGTCCAAATTAGTGAGAGCTTTAGTAATCTGCCCTAAAAAACAACAGGATAACTAGAATTGTGTAGGGGGTCTATAATGAGATTATCCAACCCTATAATTGGATTAACCAGTCACTTTCCTGGGATTACTTTAAGGAATAATTTAGAGAACTGCCTTTTGAAATTCCCTTATTTCTTTATTAATATCGGGCCACACATCCTTCTTTTTTACTGACCAGATAATGGCTTAAAAAATTACCTGCAACCTATTTTTGTATAACCTGTGGGCTAAGAGTGGTTTTTTAAATTGTTGGAAAAAGTATCAAAAGAATAATAATATTTAATGACCCATGAAAATGATATGAAAATCACACTTTCGTGTCCATAAATGGTTTTATTTGAACATAGCCATGCTCATTCATTTATCCTGTAGTTGCTTTTATGCTACAATGGCATAGTTGAGTACTTGTAACAGACACTGTATGGCCTACGAAGCTGAAAATATTTATTTTCTGGTTCTTTAAGAAAAAAATTGCCAACCAGATTAACTCATCTAAAGAAAAGTCAATGTGAGGGTGGTAGCTCAGCCAGGTAAATGGTGTAAAGACTAAATTTACAAGTTTTCTTTGGCGCTTTTGCAGGGAGGAGGCTTTAAATAACAGACTGCAGGTGTTTAGTTCCCTTTAACAAATCTTCTCTATTTAAGCCTGAAGCCAGTAAATATTTGATCATCTTGCTTCTTCTACTCTAACTGTTATTTGGCATCAAGGTAGGTCAGTCCTTAGAAACAACATTCACATCATAAGGTTCCTGACTATAGTATTTCCTCTCTCTGCCACAATGATTTTTACCTTATAAATTAATGATTGGGTCCTTGATTGTGATTCGTTTCCTGGATAGCTTGAAGTCTGAAAGAGAATGTGTTCTTCATATAGAATTGAGCATTCTGATCTCAATGTAATTGTAAATTAATACATTGACTTTCCAGTTTTTCAAGGCCATTTCAATAGCCTATTTAACACTGGTTCATTTTCTTCTTCTTCTCCTTCTTCTTTTTCTCCTCCTCCTCCTTCTTCTTTTTAAATTTATTTATTTTTGAGAGAGAGAGAAAGAGAGAGACAGAGAACAAGTGGGGGGATGGGCAGAGGGAGAAGCAGACACCCCACTGAGCAGGGAGCCTGATGCTGGTCTCGATCCCAGGACCCTGGGATCATGATCTGAGTCAAAGGCAGATGCTTAACCAACTGAACCACCCAGGTGCCCAACACTGGTTCATTTTCAAGAGATGGACTCACTCTTGGTGAATTCAGGGAGGTAGCTAGAGCATATCAGGTTCCCAAGAAATTATTACTAAAGACTTACCAACTTTAGGTGGACAATGGATTGATAAGAGTTATTTTTCAATAAACTGCATTCTGATTTGTACACTACATGGAGAGTCTATTTAGTGTGAGTTAGCTCCCTTAAGCTTGCTTGTTCCTGAATGTTCAAAGAAACTTGAGGTCCTGGCCCTGGAAAAACAAAGGAGGAGAACTTGGAAATAATTTGTCTGAGCATTACTATTCATTTGTCCAATGCCCATTGAATATCTACCATCTACAAATCACTGCACTGGCCTCTGGTGTTCAAAATATGAATAAGACATAATCTCTCCCCTCAGGGAACTCATGACACTTAAACAAACTAAGTTATCAGTACAAAGATATAGAGAGGTGTGAACAGAACTTATGACAAGGATATATTAAGAGTGCCTTAACCTAGTCAATGGAGACTTCAAAGAAGTAATGCCAGGGCCGAATCTTAAGAAATGGATAGTGAATCTGAGTAAATAAAGAACTCCTGGGAGTAGAGGAGGTGAAGGCATGAACAAGGTAGAAACCAAAGAACATTATAAATTGTGGAGGAATGTATGTTCAGTGTAGTAGACTGGAGTGATGAGCATGAGCCAGTTTAGGTTTTCACTTTTAACATTTTTAGGATATGCTGGGAAGTCCCTGAAGCTACCATTAACATTTATTGAGCCTGGTACTGTTTTATATTCTTTAAGTCATTTAAGGTTTTCCATGACACAGTAAATAGACACCATTATTACCCCCATTTGTCAGAGGCAAAAACTAACACTCAGTGTGGTTAATTGTTCCAAGACCAGGCAGCAACACATGGCAGAACAAGGATTTGAACCAAAGTCTTTCTAAACCCAGAGACTATGTTCAATAGAAGCACTATGGAATAATGCCAAGCCTGTATATTTTGAAGGAAAGTTGTCCAAATAACTGTCACCAATTCTTTCTGCCTTGATTTTCAAGTTAGACTTTGAGGAGTCATTCTCAACCCTCCCTCACCTTGAAAACAGCACACAAAACCCTTTTCATTCGAATTGAGTCTACTTGAGGAAACACATATGGCAGCAAGGGAGAAGGGCTAAGCTTCTCCTCATAAACAAACCAAGTGCAGACAAGATTCTCACCCCAGGTTAAACATGGCAGTAGGTATTTTGTGGATGACATTCTTAGCATGTCTGTGTCTACAGTTACATCTCCCCCAATCTGGACCAGTTGCCTTCTACCCTTGGTACCTGCTATTTATTTGTGATTTCCTTTCACTGTCATGTCAGGTATTCCCCCTTGTTTCTCTCCCATTTTCTGTATTTCATACTTTATTCTTTTTTAGCTTTACCATTTTTGTGGCACATATCTGCCAGTAGTTTCTTAACAAAAGGTACATGGAGAGCATTTTCAAAATCGTTGCAAATTTTTCCTCTTTTAAAAAGTCTTTGCAAGTTTTTATATAAAATGGCAATTGTTTCAAAATTTGGTTGACTAGAAAATTCTCTATTTCAAATAAATTTTCCTTCAGAATTTTTAAGGCATTCCTGTACTGTCTTCTAGCATCTTAATGATGGGGCTCCAGACATACAACCTCAACATATAGCACCTTGGCATATGCATATATTAATTTGGAGCTTGAGAAAATAGCAGGAAGTTCACTCTGACCTTTCCACTGTACCCCCTTCTTCCCTCAAAGAGGAAATAAATCTTCCATGTGAAAGATACCCTTCCTGTGCCATTAGAAAAGGATGTGTTCTAATATTTAGAGACAGGGAATTTAAGGTCCAGAAGCCTTTATAAACAAACCTTGTTACCTTTTACCATTTATTATCCATAACCCAAATCCCTTTGTCTTGGTAATTCCTCACAAATTTATTGTCCCATTGTTAAAAAGGTATTCTTCCTTCTCTGGTTATTTCTTCTGGTCTTTATCCTCTTATGAAGCTCTTATGCATATATAAAAATTCTATAAAATTTGTATGCCTTTCTCCTGTTAATCTGTCTTTGTCAGTTTAATATTCAGACCCAGCCAGGAACCCTAACACGTTTAAACCCTAACAGGTGTAAAGAAAATTTTTCTTCCTCTACACCACATTGCTGTTGAGAAGTCCAAAGCAATTCTGATTCTTGTTTCTCCTTTTTGTCCCCTATCTCCTCCTGTCCCTTTCCTGGAAGACTGAGAATCTCATCTTCTGTCCTAAATGTTTTAAATGTATTTATTTCTTTTTTTAAAGATTTTATTTATTTATTTGACAGACAGAGATCACAAGTAGGCAGAGAGGTAGGCAGAGAGAGATGGAGAAGCAGGCTCCCTGCTGAGCAGAGAGCCTGATGTGGGACTCGATCCCAAGACCTTGGGATCATGACCTGAGCAGAAGGCAGAGGCTTTAACCCACTGAGCCACCCAGGCACCCCTAAATGTTTTAAATTTCACAATTATAGGCTTTGGTGTAGGACAATTCTAAAAAATGGGCTATTTCAATTAGGAAATTTGTGTCCTTCAGCTCTGGAAATTTTCCTTGAATTATTTCATTGTTGATTTTGTCCTCTGCCTCCCCCTTTTTTTCTTTCCTGGAAATCCCATTATTTGGCTGCTGAAATTCATAGACTAATTTAATTTTTCTTACCTTTTCTCTCCTATTTCATACCTCCTTATCTTTTTGCTGTTCTTTCTAGTGATTTCTTCAATTTTATATCTCAATTCTTTATTGTTTTCACTTCTTATCATACTTTTAACTTCCAAAGGCTTCTCTTTGTTCTATGAATGTTCCTCTTTTTAAAAATACTGTCTTGTTCTTGTTTTAATAATAAAATACCTTCTCTTACCTCTCTCAGGACTGAGAAATGGAAAACTACTGAAACCACAACTTGAAAAACAAAAGAAAAAAGCACAGAAACCACAATTTGCAAGATAGATAATTTCAGCAACAGCTTATGTGTTCAGGAAAGATAAAACCACCGACTCTTTCACAACAGCCTAGCCTAGCCTATCAAAGCAGTCAGAAGCTCAAGTCTCTTGCAAATTCTGACCAATTCTTTCCTGTCATAGCCCTACCCTTCCTTCCTGCCTCTCCCCCATCTTTGTTAACTTCCACCTAAAACCATCCTTCGACTAACTCCTCCCCAACAAAACTTTATAAAACTCAAGTGCCAAAGCTTCTCAGAGTCCATTTGACTGATTTTAATTGGCCAGTGTCTCCCTTTTCTGGCATATTTCTAATAAACTGTGCTAGGTATTTATTGTAATCACAATAGAGTTCTTTGGTGGTCTCTTCTGGGGAAGCTTTGAATAGAAATTATGTAACATTTTCTTTCTCCTACATATTCTCTTCCCTCAACAGGTGCTTCTTCTATTTGCTTGGTCTTTATCTTTCATGATAGACACTTTCTTTAAAATTCTGGCAATCTTTGGCTTTCTGCTCATAATTGAGAGCAAAAGACTAAAGAGTTGATTGGAAGTGCTGAGTACATAGAGAGCTCTAGGGCCATTCTTTTTGTTGCATAATCCCAAATGTCAGTTTCTCTATTTTTTCTTTCTTGGGTTGCATATAGAGAGAGGTGTGCTAATATCCTGTCTAGAGAATAAAGATATGGCAGGCATAGTTTGGGGGTTGAATAGTTAATAAGTCTATGGAATAGAAGATAAGAGTCTTAGCGTGCATAATGCATGTGATTATGTTGCCAGGGAGGAAGACCTCCCTCTGCCCTATGGTCATTCTAAGCTGGATTTAGAATCAAATTGACATGGGACCAATTAATATGAGAAAATCAAATTTAATAGGTGTACATATGGGGAATCCACAGACATGAAATTTCAAAGACAATGAGGCAACATGAAGCTTATATAAGCTATGGAGAGGGGTAGAGTCAGAGGATACAAAGGGGGGGGGAGGCCATTAGCAGGAAGGTGAAAGGAGATGTTTGTGCAGATAAGTTCCTTAGGTAAAGGGAAGTTTCTCTTAATAGCTCTCTTCCTTGTATAGGCTCTTCTTTGCAGATTTAAGCAGTTGAGAGGGAGGCAGAGAGCTTTTCCTATATCTGCTGGGTTTGGATTACTTTTAACTTGAAATAGTCTTTATGCCAAAGTGGCCTATCTTGGAGCAGCCTGCCCTTGGCCCCTATAATGTAAACCTCCATTTTTGCATGGTACCAATGATCTCAATTTTGCTTACTATTCCCCAGTACAGAGAGATACAGTTTTATCCTCTCCAGAGATTCCTAGCCTCTACAGGAGTCATTGAGAGGTAGTCATCCAATACCATGGATTTAGGGAGAGAGGAGGGGGAGAGGATTGGAGTCTGTGCATATTTCTGCAATATAGTAATGTCTATTTTCACTTTTTCTCACTGTTTCCAGAGAATTCAGTTTTCTCAGTTCTTCTAAGTTATTTTGCAACTATTCGTTTTCCAGCTTCCAAAGGTTTATTGTTGTTCTTGTCCACCCCATTTTCATGCCTTTTAAAATAATACCACTATTGTAGTTATAGAGAAGAAAAAAGTCAGATTGGTATGTTCTATGTACCGCCTTAACCCAGGATGCATCAAGGCCACATGGCATTTCACCAGAAACACATCTGGGGCAATAGTTTTTTTTAAAAATTTTATTTATTTATTTAAGAGACAGAGAGAGCATGAGAGAGAAGGTCAGAAGGAGAAGCAGACTCCCCATGGAGCTGGGAGCCCGATGCGGGACTCGATCCCGGGACTCCAGGATCATGACCTGAGCCAAAGGCAGTTGCTAAACCAACTGAGCCACCCAGGCGCCCTGGGGCAATAGTGTTATAAAGGTTCATTCACTCACCAAACTGTTTTGGGAACATTTAGGCATATCATAAGACTAATCAATGAAATGGTTTGACTACATAACATTGAAAATTTTTCATAGACAAAATTTAACCAATAAATGGCTTAGGAAATGGATGCAGCAGGATTTTCTTTAAAAATTTACTCTATTTTGTGAATCACAAGTGAAAGTGGTATAGTTTTGTAGGCAGCCATGGACTGGGCTAGAGTCAAGAGACCAAACCAGGCCCCGATTCGCGCTTCCTGGAAGCCCAAGGGCTGATAGCCCTGTGGGTGGAAAAGTTGAGTAGCGCTTGAGAAAGGGCCTGAGCTATGGATCCTAAGACTCGCTGATGTGGTTGCCTGCATGTGCTTATCTGGAATGGGCAAAACAGGCCTGGTCAGTAATTCATTGTGGGGTTGTGCTGTCCTTGCACGGGCCATAAACTACACCATTGTAAGATTGTACTGTGCTTGCATGGATCATAAAGTATGTTTTGAGCCACTTTGAAGTTAGTGCAGCTGGTTAAGGAGTTATCTGAAGACCAAGGCCACAGGCATCAGAGGGTCTGCTATTAGTCCTTGGGAAATAGATAATAAGGAAGCTTGAGGGGTTTTTGTGTATGTTGCAAAATTCTTTAGTAATCAGCTAAAAATAGACACTTCCTTACGATTGTTGCTGTTAGCTATATTATGCCTCACAGCCATGAATAAAATTGGCATTGCTTGGACATCATCCACCTTGCCCCTCCTGTCCCCATCTCTTTGCGTCTCGTCGTCGTCTCACCATCCTCTTACCCTCTCGACCCTCTTGTCTTGCTGGCTGCGACAAGTGATGCCCGAACAGGGACCTGAGCACATGCAAGTGAAAGTGCTCGTTTAGGTAAGTTGTTGCTGATATTCAGGTAAGAGGAGCCCAGTTTTTCAGGGCCACAGCAGGAGTAAAAAATTATGGGGCAGTCGCAGTCTATGGAACAGGTCTTCTTTATGACCACTTTGCAGGCCCTTATGAAGCAAAAGGGGTCCAAGTTCTCTAAAAAGGCCTTGCAATAATTTTTTTGCACAGTTTCAGAATTGTGCCCTTGGTTTCCAAAGGAAGGAACAGTAAGTCTAGATGCATGGCAGAAGGTGGGACAAGAAATTAAAAATCAAATTAAAATACGTGGTCCCACCGCCTGCCCTCCAGGTACCATGCAGGTTTGGGAAGATTTTCGAGAGGCATTAGACCCTCAACTCTCCTTTGAGTTGATCTCGATAGCCTCCCAAGAACCTCCAGATGAGCTTGAAGTCCATGATTTACCTAAAGGGACAGAGGATGCAGAGGTTTTGATAGTTGATTTACCTTTGCCATCTACAGAGCTTATAGAACAGACTTTGAACTCTTGTCTTCCCTCAAGCTATTCAATTTGTAATAACAAAAAAACGTGAACCGCATACCTCTCCTCTCAGAGTTCCCCCAATACCACCTTTGATCAAGGTTGGAGGTAACGAAGTTGGGGAGGATGATGTGTATTTAGATGATGATAAAGAGGTATTCTTTTCCTCTTCAGCCCCAGCTCCTTTAAGGTCCTTTTTAAAACAGGAAATATATGACAAGATTCCCACCTCTTGAAAACTGAGCCCTGTGCTAGGAGCAACATCAATTGGCACTCAAACTTTTAATCATGCAGAGACACAGACCTATGATTCTGTCCCTGCAAAGCCCAATTTCCAAAGCGGTCATCCAATCATGCAGTATCCCCAGTCGGGGGTTCCCTACAAGGATGGAGAGCCTATATCTAAAAGTATGTTTTCCTATAGCGCGATACCTGCAGTCTTTCTCTAAACATCTTCCAAAGGGGGCCACACCCCTTCGGGTCACCCCTCTGCAACAAACGCTTCATCAGGCACAACAGGCTGGTGAGGACACTTCTGATTTCTCTGCTTACCCTGTCATGCAACATGAAAATGGGCAACGAATATATGCAAATCTTAATTTTAAAATTTTAAAAGAAATTAAGACAGCCACTGCTCAATATGGCCCTACCGCCCCATATACACTTTCTTTACTGGACAGTGTCGGTCGGGATGCCCTATGCCCAGGCAACTGGAAGGTCATTGCCCAGGCCTGTCTGTCTGGAGGGGACTATCTGTTCTGGAAAGCTGAGTTTTATGAGAGAGCAAATGAGATGGCAGTTTACAACCGTAGAACAAATATTCCGGTCTCATATGAAATGTTAATAGGAGCAGGAGCCTATACTGAGGTCAATACTCAAATAGACTATCCTGAAATCACATACAATCAAATAGGACAATGTGCTTTAAAGGCATGGAAAAGGCTTCCCTCCTCCGGAACTAAAACCGAGGAGCTTTCTAAGATCCGCCAGGGACCAGATGAACCCTATCAGGATTTTGTAGCCAGACTTTTGAAGGCAGTGGGTCGCATCATGGTGGATGGGGAGGCCGGAACTATTATTGTTAAACAACTTGCTTTTGAAAATGCTAACTCCGCTTGCCAGGCAGCTATACACGTCCTTGGAAAAAGTCAGGGACCTTAGAGGATTATATCCGCCTCTGCGCGGAGATACGCTCTTCTTATATTCAGGGTGTTACATTAGCTGCAGCTCTAAAAGGCATTTCCCCTCAGGAAATGCAAAAGCTATGCTGCAGAGGAGCAATAACAAAAAACAGACATGCTTTCAGTGCGGCCAGGTAGGTCATTTCAAGGCTCAGTGCCCTCAGTTAATGGACGGACAGGTTAAAAATGGAGAGATCAGTAAAAAACCTCCCTCATTATGCCCAAAATGCCAGAGAGGTTATCATTGGGCAAATGAATGCCGCTCTCAAAAGGACAAATTTGGGAACACTATCCAGGGAAACTGGAGGTGGGGCTCGCTGCAGCCCCAACAAACAACAGCAGCCATGATCCCTCAGATGTCCACTCTCGGGCCAATACCGCCGACCTCCCAGGCATCCACAAGCTATTCCGCGGTAGCCCCGCCAGTGCAGGACTAGATTTGGCCCCAGATACTACGGTATATTTGGAGGCAGGAGAGCCCCCTAAGGCCTTAACCACAGGCATATGGGGACCTCTGCCAAAAGGAACCTGGGGTTTACTCATAGGGCATTCTAGTTGGACAACAAAGGGGTTAATAGTACAACCAGGGGTAATTGATGAAGATTATACAGGAGAAATAAAAATTATGGTGTCATTGAAGGAGGGGATTTTACATTTGTTGCCTCAGATACCTATTGCCCAGGTGGTTATAATCCCCAGAGCTAACACCACCAACCCTGTTGTAAAGGGCAATAGAGGGAATGGTGGTTTCGGTTCCACTGATATTTGCTGGACTCAATTAATATCTGCAGACAAGCCATACATGACTTTACTTAGTGCCTTTGTGGGACTCGTTGACACGGGCGCTGATGTCTCAGTTATTGCAAAACAGCATTGGCCACGGCACTGGCCTCTTACAGACTCAGCCATCCCAGTCAGAGGAGTGGGACAAGCCCATTCCCCACAACTCAGGGCCACGTTTCTAAATTGGTCTACATGAGAGGGGCATCAAGGAACTTTTCAACCATTCGTTCTGGATATAGATCTTAACTTATGGGGCCGAGATGTACTGACTGACATAACACCATTCCAGTACCTTTACAAAATCAACCAGCTGTGGTTATGGCATTAATGAAGAAAATGGGCTATCACCCAGGAAAAGGACTGGGAAAAGATTTACAAGGGGATCCTGCACCTATTCAACTTAAAGCTCAAACTTCCCGAGCAGGACTGGATTTCCTAATGGGCCACTGAAAGTCCCTCCTGCGCTGCCTATTGAGTGGAAAAACAATGATCCCGTATGGGTGGATCAGTGGCCCTTACCTAAGGAGAAATTAGAGGCAGCCACAGCACTCACAAATGAGCAACTGCTTTTGGGTCATTTAAAGGAATCTTATAGTCCTTGAAATACTCCTATATTTGGGATTAAAAAGAAATCGAGAAAGTGGAGACTACTACAAGATTTGAGGGTGGTAAACGCTACCATGAAACCAATGGGAGCCCTCCACCCTGGGCTTCCCACACACTGAGCTATACCTTTACAATACAAGCTCACTATTGTAGACTTAAAAGATTGCTTTTTCACCATCCCATTAGCTCCGCAGGATTGTGAAAGATTTGCTTTTTCTGTTCCTAGTATTAATCACAAGAAACCAGCTAAGAGGTATCAATGGCAAGTCTTGCCACAGGGTATGGCTAATAGCCCCACCCTGTGCCAAGACTATGTGGCAAAGGCCCTTGCCCCTTTCCGTGCTTGATTCAAACCTACAATATATTGCATTCATTATATGGATGACATCCTTCTTGCAGCAAAAACTGAGAGCCTATTGCAAGAGGCCTTTCAAGATTTGATTCTTAAATTACAACAATTTAACTTAGTTGTTGCTCCAGAAAAGGTGCAAAAAATGGAGCCTTTTGAATATTTGGGCTTTATCATTGAAAATAAAAAGATTCAGCCTCAAAAGATTACCATTAGAACTCAGTCCCTCAAAACATTAAATGATTACCAAAAACTTATGGGGGATATCCCATTCTCCCCTCCCTCAGCCCTTGGTAACCTCTATTCTACTTTCCATCTCTATGAATTTGCTTATTGTAGGTGCCTCTTGTAAGTGGAATCAGACAATACTTACTTGTCTTTCCATGTCCAGTTTATTTCACTTTGCACAATATTCTTAAGGTTTATTTATGTTGTAGCATGGATCAGAATTTTATACCTTTTTAAGAGCAAATAATATTCTCTGGATATATATCACATTTTATCTCTTCATTTATTTATGGATATTTAGGTTATTTTCACCTCTTAGTTAATGTGAATAATACTTCCATAAACATTGGTATGCAAGTATCTGAGTAATTGCTTTCAATTCTTTTGATTGTATACCTAGGAATGGAATTGTTGGATCATATGGCAATTCTTTTTTTATAAAGATTTTATTTATTCATTTGACAGACAGAGATCACAAGTAGGCAGAGGTGCAGGCAGAGAGGTGGGGGGGAAGCAGGCTCCCTGCCGAGTGGCGAGCCCGATTCGGGGCTGGATCCCAGGACCCCAGGATCATGACCTGAGCCAGAGGCAGAGGCTTAACCCACTGAGCCACCCAGGCGCCCCTCATATGGCAATTCTAAGTTTAACTCTTTGAGAGCCACTGAACTATTTCTATAGCATTAAATTGTTTTATATTCCTACAAACAATGCACAAGGGTTTCAATTTCTTTCCATCCTTGCCAATATTGGTTAATTTCTACTTTGTTTTATGTGGTAATATCTATCTTAGTGGGTATGAAGTGGTATCTCATTGTAGTTTAATCATATTTAGAGTCTCATTTGAGAGACAAGGAACTGAAATTAGAAGAAACCAATGCAGTTAGTAGGTGGTGAAGGAGACTACTAGAGTCAGGGTATCCTAACTTGAACCAGGGTTTTTTCTTCCTCACAATCTTGCTTTATTTTATCATTATGATATTTTCTATTTGACTCTTTATATATTTTGTTCAAGTTACATTTTGAGGGTACTGTCTATGTAGTATTTGGTCTAATTGTATGAGACTATGTTTTTATTTATTTATTTATTTGACAGACAGAGATCACCAGTAGACAGAGAGGCAGGCAGAGAGAGAGGAGGAAGCAGGTTCCCTGCTGAGCAGAGAGCCCCATGCGGGGCTCAATCCCAGGACCCTGAGATCATAACCTGAGCCAAAGGCAGAGGCTTTAACCCACTGAGCCACCCAGGCGCCCCGAGACTATGTTCTTACAGGCCAACACAATCAAGTATCAGGCATTCTGTATGGTTCAAATTAATATTGAAACATGCTCCTTTTGTAGCCTGGGTGGCTCAGCTGCTTGAGCATCCAACTCGTGATTATGGCTTGGGTGGTGTCTCAAGATCATGGAAGCATGGAGCCTGCTTGAGTTCTCTCTCTCTTGCTCTCTGCCCCCCCACCCACACCTTGCACAGTCTCTTGAAAGGAAAATAAATAAAGAAAGAAAGGAAAAGGAACATGTTCCTTTTATCAAGGGTATATTGGGGGTAACAAGAAACATTACAGAAAATGTCCACAAATACACTGAAAGAAAAGTCATTTGATGGATGGACTTTGGAGGGTCCATATGAAGGAAGAGACTTCATATATAAGATACATCCAAATGAATACATACAATGGCCTTAATGTATAAGATACATCCAAATGAATACATACAATGGCCTTTTTTAACAGCTGCATAGAATTCCATTGTTTATAGGTCATAATTTACATCCTCTTATTTGCCCAGTCTCCTAATAGAGAGTATTTAGATTATTTCCATTCTTTTTGCTTTTATAAATAATGCTGCAATAAAGATCTTTGTTGACAGATCAACTTGCACAATTAGGAATAGATCAGTAGGGCCAATTCTTACAAATAGAATTTCTAGGTCAAAGGACAGGTACATTTTCAATTTTAGCAGCTACTGCCAATTTGTTCCCTATAGAAGTTATAAACTTATACTTCTATCAACTATGTAGGATAGTGTCTATTTCTCTATACCCTCACCTAACCTTTTCCAAATGAACAGGTAAATTTTTTTTATATCTTTTAACTTTGATTTGCTTTTCTCCTACAAGTACAATTAAACATCACATAAATATATCTTTCTTTCTTTTTTTAAAATATTTTATTTATTTGAACGAGAGAGAGCATGAACTGGGGGAGAGGCAGAGGGAGAGGGAGAAGCAGACTTCCCTGAGCAGGGAGCCCAACACGGGGCTCGATCCCAGGACCCTGGGATCATGACCTGAGCCAAAGGAAGAGGCTTTAACCTACTGAGCCACCCAGGCGCCCCTAAATATATCTTTCTAAAAATTTAATATCTCATTTTAGGTCTGGGACCTAGACTGGCAGTTTGGTCATAGGGTTTAACCCAGGTGTCACTGCATTAAATATGCCCTTCTTCACAGATGTTTTATGTCTGTAATTCTCCACAAAACCCCCAGTTTCGTGTGTTAATCTCCTGTTAAAATAAGCTCCCTATAGAGAAATGATAACTATCTGTCTTTGGATATTGGTAGGAAAGAAGATTCCAAGGGTGGGGTTAGCTAGAAGGGAAAACAGTACTACTTATGGCAGATGAGGCACTGGGAAGGAAACCTACTCATTATAAATGCATTCAACCAACTGGTAGGAGGAAGGATATAGGGAATAATCAGAGGGACTTTTAGAAGTGGTGGAGAATCATTTCATATTACTGAAGAAGAAAGTGACATCCAACATTTTTAAAAGAGACAGTGGAATGATTGAAATATTTAAATACAAGATGACTTTTGAACAGTTAGTAGAGTTGACTACAGAATATAGTAGGAAGCCAAACAGATATTTTATAGGAAGACATACAGAGCCTAAAGATTATGTACAGTGATAGAAAGCTCTTTAATCTAAATGTAGGCGATCAACATCATCATCATCACCATAATTTTCACATAGATAGTTGTTTCACCATTGCCCTGCTGTTCTCAGTCAAGCTCCTTCCAAAACAATAGGGTAACTGAGGAATCAAAAGCCCTCTTCATAATGGTGTGGGAACAGTGAAGAGAAACCAAGAAAAGATGATGAAGCTTCTCAGGACTAGAAAGAGCATGGAATAGTCACCACCCTTGGGCCCAAAAAGCCAAGAATGGAGTAGTTATTAGAACCCAAAGAAAGGACCTCAAGCTGGAACAGAGGGCCGCCTGATAGGAGCCATAACCTTCACACAGGGATGCAGCAACCAGCAGGGAGGGAGCCAGAGAATAAATACTTCAAACTTACTTTCCTTATGCTTGCTAATCTCATCACCACCATCACCCTACCCCCAAGGGCTGAATCCAAATGGAAGTTATGTTAGACAGAGTAGTGACTCTCCAAGTCCACGTTTTAAACTCTGGAACTTGTGACTATTTCACTTAACATGGCAAAAGACTTTACAGATGTGGTAAAGGATCTTGAGATGGGAGTACCTGGGTGGGCCCAACAGAACTTTAAAGGCCCTGTGAGTGAAAGAGGGTGAAGTGAAAATGAAAGAAGTGGGATGCCTGGGTGGCTCAGTTGGTTAAGCATCTATCTTCAGCTCAGGTCATGATCCCAGGTCCTGGGATTGAGCCCCGCACCAGGTTCCTTGCTCATTGGGGACTCTGCTGCTCCCTCTCCCTCTAATCCTATCCCCAGTTCATTCTCTCTCTCTCTTTCAAACAAACAAACAAACAAACAAACAAACAAAACAAGAAATTGAAAGAAAATCAGAGAGAGGGATTTGAAGATGCAGTGTTGCTGAATATGAAGAAGGAGGAAGGGGCCATAAACTAAGGAATGCAGACAGGCTTTAGAAACTGGGAAAGGCAGAGAAACGGATTCTCCTCTAGAGTCTCCAGAAGGAATGCAGCCATGCTAATACCTTGATTTTAGTCCGGTGAAATTAATTTCAGACTTCAGATTTCCAGAAGTGTAGGATACCAAATATGTGTTGTTTTAATTCACTAAGTTTGTGGTAATTTTTTTATAGCAGCAATAGAAGAGTAATACAGAAACCAAGGGTAAGGAAGCCTGATGCAGTCCATAATGATCCAACCCCATGGACACCCAACAGGGTGGATAGGGACAGGGACTTAATCATGGGCAAATAGAAACCACAAGCACTACCCTTTTACTCCTCACCATGCATTCTGTCCTTGGACAGAATGAGAAATTGTTCCTCAAAACAAGAGACACATAGGGCACCTGGGTGGCTCAGTTGGTTAAGTGTCTAACTCTTGATTTGGGCTCAGGTCATGATCCTAGGGTCATGAAATTGAGCCCCTTGATGGCTCCACACTCCGTGGGGAGTCTGGTTGAGATTCTCTCTCTCCCTCTCCCTCTGGCCCTCCTTGCAGTCTCTCTCTCTTTCCCTCAAATAAATAAATTAAAAAATCTTCTAACCCTCACCCAAAACCAAAAGACACAAAATCCCATCAATCACCATATTATCATGGGATGATGTCACTTTGGTCATACTTTCAACCTGAAACCAAAAACATTAGCAATTTCCAGAGCTCTTTTATGAGTTGTTTGGGGAAACCAAAGAAGGAAGGAAAGACATTAATAGAAAATGTGTCTACTAATTTCTCAACTGCTGTATTTAGTTATAAAGTTATGTTGATAATTATATCTTCTTCATAATCTCTTTACCTCAGCTATTGGGTGTTTATGCACAATAATGAAAAAGGTTACTCTCACTTTATCCCACTGGTTCCCAGATTTATAAATCACAGTTGCTGTAGAGATGGACCTGAATTGCCACAAATAATTAGATCATGAAAATAGACTCACATGAACATAGAACTCACCAACACCAAACATTGCCAAAATGATTTAATTGATACATAGATAAGACTATAGACACAAATGTAGCATTTATTCTTGGAGGGATACATCTTCCCAATTTCCCCTTTCTCCCACCCTGGGATGCATTTTGGTTTTGGAGTAATAGATAAGCACTTAATAGTATATTCTCAGGGAAAATCACTTAGTAGATAAAAAGTTTTGCATGACTAATTCTCATTACCTAGTTCATGTACAAAAATCTATAATTCCAGATTTATTTACAATAAAATATAGAGAGGCAAGGCATAGCCTGTTAAAAAGGCATTTTTAGGTAATGAAGTCCCTATATATTTCCACTAGCGAATGCCATTAGAATGGGTTACAAAGCAGGATGGTTACTGTCAACCATTTCCTCCCATGTCCTTGGTAGGGAGTAAATGAGTCACAAGCCTGGAGTTAATTCTTTTCTTTCCAGAAACACTTATTAGTTACTGGCTTAAGGCATAAACTGCACACTGTAGAAGGGTGTGCCAACCTCACAAGGCATCCTCTCCTGGTGGGCAACTTCAGCAGCTCTGGATGATGGGACACATGTTAAGACAGGTGAATATTAGGGGCATGAGCTCTTTGTCAATTTTTTTGCTGTAAAATTATTGTTCTGGTTTGAGTCTGTGTGGATACCGTACACACAAACTGGCAGAAGTAGTTTGTCAGGGCAGGTAAGACTAGGCCTGAAATGTGTATCTATCACTATGATGACAAGTTGTTCTGCCTCCATGATGGAAGGAATTAGTGTAAACAATCTGCCACAGGGTTGCCTGAATTCCCAGGGAATAGTGCCATATTCAGTCTCATTACCAGCCTTTACTGTTCTTAGCAGTAGTTTCCACAACCTCAATCTGGTGAGGACAAGATAAATCTATGTGTATTAGTTTGCTAGAGCTGCCATAACAAAACACCACAGTTTGGGTGGCTTAAATAATAGAAATATTTCTTCACAGTCTAAGATTTTCACAGTCTAAGATCAAGGTGCTGGCAAATTTGGTTTCTTCTGATGGGTCTCCTTAGCTTGCAGATGGCTGCCTTCTCATTGTGTCCTCACAGGGCCTCTTTGTGTGCACTCATCCCTAGTATCTTCCTAACCACCCCCACCCCCCTTTTAAGATTTATTAATTTATTTGAGAGAGAGTGTGTATAAGTGGGGGGAAGGACAGAGGGAGAGAAACTTCAAGCAGACTCCCTGCTGAGCATGGACCACCCCTTTCCCCCTTTCCCACCCCCTGACATGGGGTTGGATCTCATGACCCATGAGATCACAACCTGAGCTGAAAGCAAGAGTCAGATGCCTAGCTGACTGAGTTACCCAGGTGCCCCAGATCTCCCCTTCTTATAAAGACACTGGTCAGATTGGATTAGGGCCCACCTTTATGGATTCATTTTAACTTAATTACCTTTTTAACGGCCCTATATCCAAATACAGTAACATTCTGAGGTTATGGGGGTTACAGCTTCAACCCATGAATTTTGGTGGAATACCATTCAGTCCATAACAATCCACCCTTTGGATCACCCAAATTAATATCTTTCTCATATACAAAATACTGTCCCAATAGCTCAAAATTCTTAACTCACTTCAGCATCACCTCCACATCCCAGATCTTACCTAAATATTATCTAAACAAGTATAGGTGAGACTCAAGGTATAATTCATCTTTTTTTTTAAGATTTTATTTAATTAATTAATTTATTTGACAGACAGAGATCACAAGTAGGCAGAGAGGCAGGCAGCTAGAGAGAGAGAGAGGGAAGGAAGCAGGCTCCCTGATGAGCAGAGAACCCAATGTGGGCTTGATCCCAGGACCCTGAGATCATGACCTGAGCCGAAGGCAGAGGTTTAACCCACTGAGCCACCCAGGTGCCCCAAGGTATGATTTACGTTGAGACAAAAATTCCTCTCTATTTGAAGCTCTGAAACCAGGCAAGCTATCTACTAAAAATGATGGGACAGTCATGGGGTAGAAATTCCCATTCCAAAAGGGAAAAAAAATGTCAGAAAGAAGGGACACGTGGGTGGCTCAGTTGGTTAAGCAGCTGCCTTCAGCTCAGGTCATGATCTCAGGGTCCCGGGATCAAGTCCCACATCAGGCTCCTTGCTCAGCAGGCAGCCTGCTTCTCTCCCTGCTTGTGCTCTCTCTGATAAATAAATAAATAAATAAATAAATAAATAAATAAATAACTTTTTAAAAAGTCAGAAAGAAGAAAGGGGTCACAAGTCCCTTAATAATAATAATAATAATAATAATAATAATAAATAATTAATAATAAATGTAGCAGAGTAAAATCTGTTAGATTTTAAGGCTGAAGAATAATCTCCCTTGGTTTGATTCTTTGTCCTCTGGTCCCACCAGAGTGGTGTCCCTGCCTTCTGGGTCCATAGGGACCAGCAGTATCACCTAGAGGCCCTGGACAGTAGCCTATACATAAATACAGTAATATACTGAGGTACTGGGTTTGAGTTTCAGCATTTGAGTTTTTCAGGGAGGGGCACAATTCAATCAATAACACCATGCATAGCTTCTTTTCCTACCACCATGAACACTTGTACATGGGACAATTAAGTAAACGCTGGGGTGACTGGGCAAAGAAGGTTACTCATATCCAGAGTAAGGGTCATCTTTTCTACCTGATTACTGAACTCTTCCTCCAGAAGGGATACCCTCTGGTGGCACTTACATGGGACAATAATGTCTTCCCATTCTATGCCCATTCTGAGAAATCTATCCCACACCTTTCTCTTTATCCTTTTGTTGTCAGTCTTCCTATCCTCTTGTTAACAAGTCTCTGTGTAATTAATCAACCATTAGCCATGAATTAGTATAGATGATGTCAGGTCACCTCTTTTTAAGAAGTGTACAACCAAATATATGATCCAGATTTCTGCCCCAGGGAGGGTTTCTCAACCACTCTCAGAATTACCCTTAAGTGGGACTATAGTGTAGTGGCCTTCCATTTTTGGCTGATGTCAGCATATCATGAGTCTCATCCACAAATCAGGCCTGCATTTTTTCCTATTCTGCTTTCTGGGCATAGAACAATCCATATAAAATCTTAAATGTGAGATGAAAAAAGGGCAACAAAATAGTATATGTAGTAACCAAGCAGCTCTAATTCACCCACTTGTGCAGTTTAATTGTACTTCTTGAATCTACTTGGGCCTAGTCTTATATACAAATTGCCATTATAAAATGCTGCAGCAATAATAAAATGTACCCATGTAATGCTCTGATCTGATCATAATATAACACTTAGTTCATGAGGGGCAGTTTGGGTAAGCTAAATACTTGAATGTTCCACATTTAAGGAGTCGATCTCTACCAGGTCCTAGGCAGGTGAAGAGCTACTTTTCCAATGAAGCATAGTTGTCAGAAGAAGAAGGTGTGGCCATCCTCCAAAACTCTAGGACTCTTCTGTTAAGGCTTGCTAGGGACTGAATGTAGCATCTCTGCCTCCTGAAGATGCTTTCAATATCATTGGGACTGCTGCCACCTGCACAAGTAACAGGGAAGTTTGCACTATACCTTAGACTTGCTACAATAACTTCTAACTCTGGGCTTTACTCAAAATGGAAGGCCTATGGGTTACCTGGTACATGAGAAGGGGCAATATATCAAAGAGAATGTAGGTTGTCAGTTTAAAGAGGTCCTTCAAGCATGATGCCTCTTTCTCCCTGTGGTGCAATACCACATACAGCAATTTGTTTCATTTCAAAGGGCAATCCCAACATATCCTCAAGCCACTGGACCCCTAAAAATCCACCAAAGAGGCAGGTCTTGATTTGTGTGGGGTTTATCTACTATTCTCTGGCAAGACTGTGCCCATGGGGTGCCTGGGTGGCTCAGTCAGTTAAGCATCTGCCTTCGGCTCAGGTCATGATCCCAGGGTCCTGGGACTGAGCCCCAGGCTGGGCTCCCTGCTTAGCGGGAGCCTGCGTCTCCCTCTCCTCCCCACTTATGCTCTTTCTCACCATCTCTGTCACTATATCTGTCTCTCTCTCTCAAAAAAAAAAAAAAAAAAAAGAGAGACTGTGCCCATTAAGGTCACTCTTCTAGGAAACAGCAAGACAGAGAAGAATAAAAACTATGTATGGAAGGGGCACCAGGGTGGTTCAGTCAGTTAAGCATCTGACTCTCAGTGTCTGCTCAGGTCGAGATCTTTGGGTCATCAGATTGAGCCCCACATCAGGCTTAAACTCAGCAGGAAGTGTGCTTGAGATTCTCTCTTTCCCTCTCCTGCTCATGAGCTCTCTTTATCAATATAAGTAAATAAAACTATATACAGAGGAGAAAAAGAGACATAGTCCAAAAGTAAGATGGTGAATGTTTATTCCTATCCCTGACACATGATGGCAAGATGCCTTTGATTATCTTTGCTAAAAGGAATTGGAAAGAGAGAGAGAGGTCATTAGTTCATAACAATTTCCAGAGGTTATGATGATATGTTCCATAAATATATCATACCCAGGATCACAGCTGTAATTGGCATCACTTTATGATTCTGATTAAATTTCTGGTAAAATCAAATAACCATTTTCTAAAACAGATGTGGCTTTTGCACCAACAAAGAATTAAGTGGGATTGTGGTAGAAGTCACCACTTTGCATCTTTTAAGTGTATGTTGGTGATAAAAATCTTTAGAATTTTCCCAAGGAAGCAGAATAACTTTTGGGACATCATCTTAGTAGGCTTCTACTTGAACCTTCTTACTGTAATGGCACTCACTCTATCAATCAAAGAACAGTTATTAAATATTCCTTTTCCATCATACTTTCTGAGAGTACAGAAGTAACTATAGAATGGTTCCATCATGGCATTAGACCAACTATGAAACTGATTCTAGTCAAGATTTTATTTGTCACCTGGCCTCATAAGGTCCAGCTCTGACTAATAGACTGGGTGGACTTTGTTTTTTGTTTTTGTTTTGTTTTGCTTTATCTTATTTTGCTTATTTTGTGTCTCTGAGGATTAGCTCCAGTTCAAAACCAATATCAAATAACCCCCAAAGATATTTACCTTCTTCTAGTTTCTTTACACTGGTAAGTGGCCCCACTTGTCCTTGAGGAAAGTTTTACTAAAGATTCACAAAACACGGGGTGCCTGGGTGACTCAGTGGGTTAAAACCTCTGCCTTCAGCTCAGGTCATGATCCCGGAGTCCTGGGATCGAGCCCCGCATCGGGCTCTCTGCTCAGTGGGGAGCCTGCTTCCTCCTCTCTCTCTGCCTGCCTCTCTGCCTACTTGTGATCTCTGTCTGTCAAATAAATAAGTAAAATCTTAAAAAAAAAAAAAAAGATTCACAAAACACAACTGTGATTGCATTGCAGAGTCCTTTGGGGCTCCAAGTCTATGAACTAATTTAGTTCTACAAACTGGACAAGGGGTTGTAAATCCCCATTATGGTGACTTAAGTTAGTTTTTTACTTACTAGACCTAGAATCACTATCAGAATATGCTAAGAAGCATACTGGTATGCTGTCCTTATATTTAATTCCTAAGATCTTGTGACCAATTATACATTGTCACATATCCCTAATAGATCACACACTCTGATTACTCCTTCATCTCTGTGTGTTATTCTGGTAATTGTGCTCATCTTGTTAGCGAAACCTAAGGATTGCCATGCTTCTTCCACTTCTGGATCTTTTCATTCCATTTGAGGTGAGGTGAGGATACTCTATTCCTTGGCAATATCCTTCGCTGACATCTCCAGTGGACAAAGAACTACCAAAGAGCTACCAAAGAGCTTTATAAGGATGTTGGTGTCTCCCTTACGAAAGCATTCTGTAATACATTGGTATAGGGATTGTCCTCCAGGTTTGCCCATGGAGGCATGTGGTTCACAGCAGCAGAGCAAGTAAATTATACTAGATTCATGCCATCGTTCTTGTTTCTCTGAGCCTTTAGACCATTTCCTCTACACTACATTAGGGAAGTTGATGGGCAATGAGTTGGGCCCAAGATTCAATTAGCTAACTTAGAAGAACATTTGTGCTTCTTCTAAGTGCTGAGTCAACATATTAAATTCTAATTCTAATTGATAGGGAGGTGCACCTAACAATTACAATAGTTTGTAATTGTCAGAATAGCAATCAAATGCCACAGTGATTTGATCTCCTGATGTCTTCAACCTGTGCATCTTCTCATGCTACTATTGATAATCTGGGTAATTGTTATGCTGTTACATTCTGTGGATTCTCAACATTTCACTTTCTTTCAACAAGGGATTTAGTCACTGTTCCTCAAAAATGTTAGCAATTGAATCTGAAAATTCCATCTTGAAGGAATGTTTCCCGGAACCACTTCTGGTATGAATTACTGTTATCTGTCAAGTTCTGGTAGGAAACACTACACATTTAAATAGAAACACTGTACAGAGTTTAAGAAAAATACAGGTCAATTGATTTTTGACAAGAGTGCTGAGACAATTCAAAAGAATAGTGTTTTCAGCAAATGGTGCTGGGGCAATTCAATCTACATGCAAAAGAATTATGTTTGGACCCCTACTTCTTTCTTCCTCCTTCAGCACTCCATTTCCTTCATACAAAAAGTGACTGAAAATGGGCCAAAGACCTTAGGTCTTTATAAGAGCTAAAACTCTTAGAAGTAAACTTAAGTTTACTCTTAGAAGTAAACTGAAATTTTTTAACCTTGAGGCAGGCAATGGACTTTTAGATGTGATACTAAAAGTGCAACCAACAAAAGAATTTTTGCCTTCATAAAAATTAAAAATTTTGTGCTTTGGGAGCTCCCCTTGACTTGCTAGATGGGATGTTGCCCGATTGATGAATCACTTAATAAAACCATTTAGATCTACCCCCTCATTTTTTTTTTCCTTTAAAAGACTTATAAAGAAAGTGAAAAGACAACCCATAAAATGTGAGAAGACATTTGCAAATCATATCCAGGGGCTAATATTCAGAATGTATAAAAAACTCTTACAACTCAACAATAAAAAAATAAATAGCTCATTTAAAAATGGACAAAGAATCTAAATAGATTTTTCTCCAAAGAAATATACAAAGAACAAATATACAAAGAACAAATATACAAGATACATATCAAATATGCATATGAATGTCATTGATGATGAATATCATTAACCATCAGAGGAATGTAAATCAAAACCCCAATGAGATACCACTTTATGCTCATTATGATGGCTATAATAAAAAAGATAGATAAGTATGGTGAAGATGCAGACAACTGGAACTCTGGTACATTGCTGTTGAGAATATAAAATGGTGCATCTGCTTTGGATAATAGCCTGGTAGTTCCTCAAAAGGTTAAAGTTATCACAGGACCTAACAATTTCATTGCTAGGATATATAATTTCATTCCTACAGAAAAATACCTAAAAGAAATGGAAGACAAATGAAAACATCTCTACAAAAACTTGTACCAAATGTTCATAGCAGTTATTCATTATAACCAAAAAGTATAAACAATCCAACATGAACACATGTACTCAATGGCAAAGTTCTAACTCTTGCTGTTCACTTGCCCTTTATTTGGCAGTGGTGAGGTTTCCCCGCACATTCATTTGGCAGTGGTGAGGTTTCCCTTGCACATTCATTTATCCACCTAAGACAACCAAGTTCCTCCTCATCAAATTAGAATGACTATAAACATCCACAACTCTTGAACAGTGGATGGCCCTCAGATTATGTGTTTGTTTAGGCTGGATGGGATGGGGGTGGACTTCCCCTATCCTTCATGGTCTTCATGATGGTGGGCCCTCTTCTCCATCTTTCCTTCTCCCAGCACTCCATTTTCTTTCACTTCTCTATGGAATCAACCTGCTCTTCTGTCTCCTTCTCCCTATTCCCATCTACAATCCCATCTAGTCTATATGAAGTAAAGAACTGGTTTTAAGAATTAAATGGCTTTGCACATATGTATCTTAATCTTTTCAACTCCTGCTTAAGTTAGCAAATTTTTGGATTCCTCTTTCTGTGACACTGTGGCCTGAAGAAGAGGTAAAAGCAGCTCTTAAGATACCATTAAGAGAGCAGGGTGGTACACATTGAAAATAAATTAATCTTATGACATTTAACCATGCCACATCACAACAACAGAAACCCCTTTCCTAAGACCCTTGTAGTCATCACTCCTTAGTGCCCAGATATGTTGGAGAAGCAGGAGACCCTTCTGACTTAAAGAACCTTCAAATCAGTAAATATTTATTGAGGATTCTTGCTGTATCATGTACCATGCCAAGTGCTAGGGAAAACTGATTAAACACAAAACACATAGTTTCTGCTTTTTGCGGAGCATATTTTTGTTAACTTCATGGGATGGGGTCAGTGTTTGTACTATAGCCTTTTGTTGAGAAAACTTTTACATATATTGGAGAAATGGCTCTCTACTCCTATTCCAATACTGTCTCCAACTCTCTTTTAATTCAAGGCCTTCTTCATTATAATCAACATCCTAGAATCAAAATTTAGACTCAAGAGTAGACAAGGCACAGTACAGGCCTAGATATAAAATGGAAAGCCTATCAAAGGTACCAATTTAATCACATTTCATATCTCAGATGGGAGGAAAAGGGTTTCTCTCATTAAGAAATTCCTTTGGAGATTAATGAAGAAGGAATATAGGATGTGCAAGACAATATTCTCAATCCTAATAGCTCTTAACCTAGAAGAGTAACCTAGAAGAGACCCAAAGTGTTAATCATCATGATGATCTCTAGAGCAGCAAAAAAAAAAAAAAGTTTTTTATCCCAATATATTTATAATCTTATAGGAAAAAAACTTCTTATACAAGAGACAAAATCTCTAATCCAGAGGGCATAGAAGAAGAAAAAGATTCATGTTTGACTACATAAAAATTAAAACAGCAAATTAAAACACATGATTAAAATGTTAAAAACACTTCTGTATGTATATATACATACATATGTATATATGTATGTATATATATATGGTGAGAGAGAGGGAGGGAGAGAGAACTCCTGCAAATAATAAGAAAAATACAACAATTTAATAGAAAAATTGGTGGAGGATGTGAACCTACTATTAACAGAAAAATAAATATTAATGGCATATAAACAAGATGCTCAACTGCACTTGTAATTAAGCAAATGCAAATTAAAACAGCAAAATACCATTTTAACTTAGATGGACAAATTCATGGTGCTAGAGAATTTATTGGAAAACACACACACTTAATGCAACTATAAATCTTTGAAGCCTCTTTGGTGGGCAAATATTGGAAACATATATTAAAGTTGAAAACACAATACCATTTCCATCAGCTATGACTCGTTTGCTCCATTTCTTATCCTTCTGTTCAGCTCTGTCTCACCCCTGCAAACTACAGTTCCCAGCTTCCTTTGCCCATGAGTTTCCAGAGGTTCAGTCAATGGGGAGTTCCAGCAGGAGATACAAGAGGCAAAGAATAGAAAAAGCTAGTATATTTATTTTCCCTTTCTGCTTCCAGGGCATTCTCAACAGTGGCTTCCTCTGACTCATATATGACCCATCTCCCACCAGGCAGGACATCCTTCCCTCTATGGTCCTAACTCCCACAAAGTGCTTCCAGCTCCAGCCTCTGGTCTTATTACCACCTCTTTGTCTCTCTAGCCCCTAGGGGCTTTATGCTGTTACTGATCTTTGAGTGGCCTACTTGCCATTTCAGGCTCCCTTCTACCTCTCTGAAACTGGCTCCCCATATTGAATTCCTTCTATTAAAAGTAACCTGGAGTGGGATTTTAAAGTTGTTTGTTTTTGTTCTTTGTTTTTAAAATATACTCTAACTGATATACTCTTTGACTTAGCACTTGTAGTAATTTTCCCTACATTCTTAGATATGTGAGCACCTTGTGTGCAAAAGCCTCAGTCCAAGGATACTCAGTAAAGCATTGTTTTAAAAGGCAAATGTACAAATGTAAGCTAGATATTTACCTATAGGTAATTCATACAATGGGATACTGTACATCTACTTAAAAGGTATTGGGTAGATTTATAAATGTATTGATGTGGAAAGACAGCCAAGATATTAAGTGAAAAAAGCAGAACAGTATGTGTAGTACAAGGTTAAAAAAAATACATATGCATGTATACACCCTTTAAAATCATGGCTGAAGGAAAGTTCTCTAGAGACAGACTGGCTTGGATTACATCTCAGTTCCATAACTTGATAACTGTGAGAGGTTGGGCAATTTCTTTGAGCTTTCTCTTCCTTACCTGTCCCTGTTTCTTTATCTGTAAAATGGAGGTAATAATTCTCATATTTTTTGTATTAAATGAACTAATGCAAGAGTTGGGAAACTATAGCCCATAGGCCAAATCTGGCTATTGCCTATTTTTATAAATAAGGTTTTATTAGAACATAGTTACACGTGTTATTTATATACTCTCTATAGCTGGTGTCCTTTGAGATGTGAGGGAGCTAAGATGGCAGCATAGTGGGAGGACCCTAGGCTTGCCTCTCCCTTGAACACAGCTAGATAACTATCAAATCATTCTGAATACTCAAGAAATTAACCTGAGGATTGACAGAAGAAACTGCACAACTAAAGGGAGAGAAGAGGCCACATTGAAGAAGGTAGGAAGTACGGAAATGTGGTTTGGGAGAGAAACAGATTATGGGTGCTACTGAGAGGAGGGAGCAAGAGAAAGGTGGGAGAGGGTGGAGTACACAGGGATACACACAGGAGATCACTTCCCCGAAGCCAATGGTTGGGAAAACAAAAGATGCTGATTTTCATGAGTTTTTACAAACAGCAAGGCTCAAAAGACTGGGATAGAGACCTAAGCGTGCTGCCCTACTCCTGGAGAGAAGACATGTAAGCAACCCCAGGTCAGATGACATGGTCTGAGGATCACTTAGTGTGCCTGGGTGTTATGCGTGTGTGGGGGGATTGTTCCCTCTACATGCAGTGTAACCATAAGAGGGACAAGGTAGCCAGTGGGTACCATTTCACACACCTGCCCCTCAGCATCAGTACAAAAACATCTCCTGGGGTCGGCTAACTTGGACACTGGCTGTTTACCCTGCTTTGCTCCAAATCCCAAGCCCCTGTGCTCTGTGTGACTGCCTTTCTGTGTCAAACCTGCATTGGTCTCAGTCCAGTGAGACTTTCACAAAGAAGACCAGTGTGCATGCCCACCACACCAGGTTCCTAAAGTTTGGAGTTATCAGGCTTGACTGTGATAGAGCCTGAGGTGTACTACACTCCTCCAGGCAGGCAAGCAACCTGGAGATGGACAGTGTGAAAACAGTAATATGAAAAATGCTTAGGATGCACAAGGGGAAATTACTTCCTCTTTGGGAGGACTTGCCTGAGAGCATCAAGCATGGACTCCCATCTGTGGAGACAAAGGTTCTGGCTGGCACCATTTCCCTCTCAGACCCCTCATCATAAACCAACTTCAGTAAACAGTACAGGGACAATAATGGCTTATACCTTTTTATATGAGGTCCCACCACCCCCTGCACTCTGCTGGTGCTACTTTTCTTTAGCAAGGGTGTCTTAGAACCAGTGCACAAACCCCTTACACATCATGTCTTCTGACCACAGAGTTCTGCAAAGCTTCAGTTCTAGTGGAAATAGAATCACGTCTCACTTAACAAACAGACCAGAGCACACCTAGTTAAACTTGCGATCTCTGGACAAGGTCCAAACAGTCCTCACTACAGGCAAGGAGAGCCTCTGCAGATGACTGACCTGAGGGATAGAGCAGCCAAAACATAGTAGCAGAGTGCACATAGCACACACCAGAGACACTTCTTAAAGCACCAGGCCCTGGACATTATACAGCTACTTCTTCATAAAGCCATTACTCTCAGGAACAGGAAATATCAAAAGGATTTTCTAAAACAGAGAAGACATAGACCTAGACAAAATGCCAAGACAGAGGAATTTATCCCAAAAGAAAGAATAAGAAAAAGTCACAGCTAGAGATCTAATCAAAACAGATATTAGTGATGTGCCTGATGGAGAACTTAAAGCACAGTCACATGGATAGTCGCTGGCCTCCAGGAAACCATGGAAGACATCAGGGAGACCCTTGCCACAGAGATCAAAGAGCTAAAAATACCAATCAGGCAGATATGAAAAACGTAATAATTGGGATTCAAAACTGTCCGGATATAATGATCACAAGGATGAATGAATAAGTAATATAGATGATAGAATAATGAAAAATAATGAAGTGGAACAAAAGAGAGAAAGAAGAACCATGGATCATGAGAATAGACTTAGGGAACTCAGTGACTCCATCAAACATTATATCATTCATATCACTGGATCCCAGAAGAAGAGAAAAGGGGACAGAAGGCTTATTTGAGGAAATAGAGCTGAAAACTTCCCCAGTCTGGGGAAGTAAACAGACATCCAAATCCAGGGGCACAGAGAACTCCATTCAAAACCAACAAAAACAGGCCAACACCAAGACATATTGTGGCTAAATTTGCAAAATACACTGATAAAGAAAAAAATCCTAAAAGCAGCAAGACAAAGGAAGCCCCTAACTTAAAAGGGAAGACTCAGAAGGTTAGCTGCAGGTCTCCCCATAGGAACTTGACAAGCCAGAAGAAAGTGGCATGATATATTCAACGTGCTGAATGGGAAAAATATGCAGCCAAGAATACTCTATCCAGCAAGGCTGTCATTCAGAATAGAAGGCGATAAAGAGTTTCACAGACAAACAAAAACTGAAGAAATTCATGACCACTGAACCAGCCCTGTAAGAATTATTAAAGGGACCCTCTGAGTAGGAAGAAAGACCAAAAGCTGCAAAGACTAAAAAGGAACAGAGAAAATCTCCAGAAACAATGACAAAACAAGTAAAAATGGCAGTAAATAAATATCAGTAATTACTCTGAATGCAAATGGACTAAATGCTACAATAAAAAGGCATAGTGTACCAGAATGGATAAAAAAATATTACCCAAGGGCAATCCTCTTGGATCCCCTCGGGTCCCCTCACTCCTCTGGAGCTTTGTACTATCACTTTGCTATTGTTCAATAAATCTTGCTTTGCTGCCCCCGCCCCATACCAAAAAAACCATCTATATGCTGCCTATAACACACATATTTTATTTTATTTTTTTAAAAGATTTTATTTATTTATTTGACAGACAGAGATCACAAGTAGGCAGAGAGGCAGGCAGAGAGAAAGGGAAGCAGGCTCCCTGCTGAGCAGAGAGCCCAATGCGAGGCTGAGTCCCAGGACCCTGGGATCATGACCTGAGCTGAAGGCAGAGGCTTTAACCCACTGAGCCACTCAGGTGCCCCAACACACATATTTTAGATCTAAAATTACCTGCAGATTGAAAGTAAGGAGGTGGAGAAATATTTATCATGCTAATGGACTTTAAAAGAAAGCCAGAGTAGCAATACTTATATCAGACAAACTAGATTTTAAACCAAAGACTGTAACAAGAGATGAAGAGGGGCACTGTATTGAAATAAAGGGGTCTCTCTAAAAAGAAGACTTAACAATTGTAAATATTTATGCACCCAACTTGAGAGCACCCAAATATGTAAAACAATTAAAAACGAACATAAAGGAACTCATTGATATTAAAACATTAATAGTAAGGGACTTTTAACAACCCACTTACAGCAGTGAACAAATCATCTAAGCAGAAAATCAATAAGAAAATAATGGCTTTGAATGACACACTGGACCAGATAGACTCTAAAGATATAGTCAGAACATCTCATACTAAAGTAGCAGAATACACATTCTTTTCAAGTGCGCATGGGACATTCTCCAGAACAGACCACATACTAGGTCACAACAAATACAAAAGACTGAGATCATACCATGCATAGTTTCTGACCACATGTTATGAAACTTGAAGTCAACCAAAAATTTGAAAAGCCAACAAATACATGGAGGTTAAAGAACGTGCTACTAAAGGGGTGCCTGGGTGACTCAGTCAGTTAAGTGTCTGGTTTTGGCTTAGGTCATGATCTTCAAGTCCTAGGATTGAGCCCTGCAGGGAGGCTGCTTCTCCCTCTCCCTCTGTCCCCTTTTCTGCTTATGCTCAATTTATCTCTCTCTGTCAAATAAATAAATAAATTCTTTTAGTTATTTATTTGACACAGAGAGAGAGATCACAAGTAGGCAGAGAGGCAAGCAGAGAGAGAGCAAGGGAAGCAGGCTCCCCGCTGAGCAGAGAGCCCAATATGGGGCTTGATCCCAGGACCCTGAGATCATGACCCGAGCTGAAGGCAGAGGCTTAACCCACTGAGTGACCCAGGTGTCCCAATAAATAAATTCTTAAAAAAAAAAAA